>JAJAGP010003160.1:0-82673 GCA_025084515.1 Ancistrus triradiatus
TAAATAAAATAAAATAAATAAATGAATAAATAAATATTCCTAACTTCCGGGTGCTGGGTTTCGGAGACGGAACCACCTGTTTGTTGGTTGTGTCTTTGAATCCTAGTACTTGGGGCTCCTACTCTACTAACTTCCAGTAATCCCAGTCGGGTTCTACTCGATTGGTTTTGTTAAAAAAGTCGGCGTCTGCTGAACGGACAATGGCAGTACTGAACAAGCGCCGGCCCGTGCACTTTCCTTGGCTCCCTATCTAACCACGCTATGGATTATAGTGATGGGGGGAGTCACTGTACACTCACAAACCTAACCCTAACCCTAACCCTAAACCCCAACCCCAACCATAACCCTAACCCAACCCAACCTAACCCTAACCCCTAACCCTACCCCTAACCCTAAACCCTAACCCTAAACCCTAACCCTAGATCCAGCCATATGCCTAAACCTAACCTTAGTACCTAAACTTAACCATGAATCCTATTTTTAGCCCAAACTCAAACCATACACCTATCCATAAGACCTGACCTTAACCTTCACCTTGTCCCTAAACTTAACCCTAAAACCTAATAATAAACATGAACCATAAACCCCAGTTTTAACCCAAACTTAAAGCCTAAACCCAACCTTGAACCTAATCCAAACCATAACCCTAAAACCTAACCTTAACCTTGAAACCCCACCTGTTCGGTCCCGCGCCCCCCACTTTTCTTGCGAGGAGGGTAGGGGTGGTGTGGGACATGAATAGATGATTAGATTAAAACCCAGACAGGTTTGGCCATGTTACTGCCCAGTTAAAGTGTGCATGGTTTTTCCATATTGCTGTCGTGTCCCAGGGAACAACCCCAGGCCTCTGGGCCTAACCCTCAGGACTCCTACACATCCAGTGATATGTCTAAACCTAACCTTTCTACCTAAACTTAACCATAAAGCCTAATTTTAATCCAAACTCAAACCCTACACCCAACCATAACCTTAACCGTCTCTTTATCCCTAATCCTAAACTTAACCCTAAAACCTAACCTGAACCTCAAACCAAACCATATGGCCTAGTCCTAAACCCCAACTTGGTCCTGAAAGGCTGAAAGGTATCCCTAGCCGTTTTCTCCCCTCTACTTTAAACCCAAAAGACTTAGATTTTTTCCAGTCAGACTCAAGTAAAATGCAATCTGGAAAACGGCCACTAGAGGGCAGCAGAGGGTTAAATATGACGGTTCCCCCTTTAAAGAAAGCAATTACGTTTTAAATTACTATTGCCATTCAAATGGCACACTGTCCCTTAACTAGGCCCCTTTAACATTTCCTGTTAAACTTTGTTATTCTAATCGACCAGATCGGTACCAAAACGTAGGAAAATGTTGTTTAGAACTTCACAGACCAAGGTTGGTGCAATGCATCATGGGTAGCCTAATTATTTAAACTGTAATAACTCTTTGCTGGTAATAGGGAGGCCAATAGGGATGTTTTTTAAATTTAATACAGGTAAAAACGACAAAATAAAATTTATTCGAATAGATTACACCAGGTCATATAGCCTGGCCTCACCATGATAGCAAAGCCGATTCCAGATTGGCACCTGGACTGGCTACCCAACCTAAAAGTCTGCCTGGTAGGGGCTGACAGTTTTCGTACAGAAGCCTGTTGCCTCTGGGGACTTCACAGTAGAGACTTGATGGTTGATTCCTTGCATCCATCCGCTGGGGTTCAAGGTTCCTGCCCTTGTTCAGCGTGGCGTGAACTCTGCTCGGCTGACTTCAGGAAGACCAAAGTCAAGTCAAGTCAGATTTATTTACATAGCGCTTTTTACAATGGAGCATTGTCTCAAAGCAACTTTACAAGTTTAGATTATCTCCTAATAACTACGTCTAATCCCAAATTGAGCAAGCCTAGGGTGACAGTGGCAAGGAAAAACTCCCTGAGTTATAGGAAGAAACCTTGGGAGAACCAAGACTCAAAAAGGGACCCAACCTCCTTGCGCGGCGTAGATGATAAATCTAGGAGCGAAACTAAAGTCATTGAGTCAAAGTTCAAATAAAATGTGAAGTATGCACATTGACATTAAGTGGCCCGGGTATGATGGGGCTGGAGCTGACGACGGAAGCAGCTTGACTGGAGCTACAGCAGATGAACATCATGTGTGGGGCTGGAACTGCCGGAACACAGCTCGGAGAGAAAACAGAAAATGTAATTAGTTATTGATTAAGAGCACAGTGTCTATTAACAATCACTGATGCCATGTCAATCACTGATGCCAAGTGTAGCATGAGAACTCGGCAGCATTAGCTATAGCAGCATAGTAGAAAGAGGAGAACTGTAGGAAAACCACAGCAAGCGGATCACGATACATTGGCACCCCAAGGGAGGCATAAGAGACAGTCAACCCAAACGTCTCTGACACCATAGGACTCCTTTGCTATGAATCCCCCACTCTGCCATATTCCTAAGGTCAAGGATGCATGAGTGCAGATCACAGGACCGAGCCCAGTTCAGCCAGACGCCCCACTCGACACTCCTTCGAGCGACAAGACAGGGCAGGCCAGCCATATCCAGACCTGGCCCCAGTGACCCAAGCCATTGCATCCTGATCTAAATCTTGTCAAAAGCCTTTGTAAATAAGTATGTCTTTAGCGTAGACTTAAAACTTTGGAGAGTGTCTGAGTCTCGAACGAAAGTGGGAAGTTTATTCCATAGTTGGGGGGCCATGTATGAGAAAGCCTTTCCCCCGACTGTGACTTTTTTAATTCTAGTAACTAAAAGAAGTCCTGTACCCTGAGAACGAAGCAGACAAGTTGGATTGTAAAACTCTAAGAGTTCACTCAGATAATGTGGGGCCAGGCCATGTAGAGCTTTATAAATTATAAGAAGTATTTTGTAATCAATACGGAATTTGACTGGTAACCAGTGCAGTGATGATAGAACAGGAGTGATATGATCAAATTTTCTAGTTCGAGATAGCACTCGGGCAGCTGCATTCTGAACTAACTAAAGTTTATTTACTAGAGCATCCAGTAAGTAAGGCGTTACAGTAATCCGACCTTCAGGTTATAAACGCATGAACAAGTTTCTCTGCATCATTAAAAGAGAGGATATTTCTAAGTTTAGCGATATTTTGTAATTGAAAGAAAGCAATTCGAGTGATGCTGCTAATGTGTGCATCAAAGGAGAGATCTGAATCAAATGTGACCCCTAAGTTTTTTACAGACGGACTTGGCAATACTGGACAGCCATCTAGATTTAGGATAGATGTAGCTAACCTGTCTCTCACAGCCTTGGGTCCTACCAATAGAACCTCAGTTTTATCAAAGTTAAGTAAGAGAAAATTAAATAACATCCAATCTTTTATTTCCTTTACACAGTCCTCAATTTTGTTGATTGTAAGGCTGTCATTAGGTTTGGCTGATATGTACAGCTGTGTATCATCTGCATAGCAGTGGAAACTAATGCCATGTTTGCGAATAACTGAGCCTAGTGGCAGCATGTACAGAGAGAATAAAAGCTGGCCAAGCACTGACCCCTGAGGCATGCCATACTTCACTTTTGAGAGCTTAGACCTTAGATTATTTATATGAACTGGTACCGGTCAGTTAAGTAGGATTTAAACCAAGAAAGTGCTGATCCCTTAATACCTACAGTATTTTCTAGTCTATTTAGTAAAACATCATGATCTATAGTGTCAAATGCTGCACTTAAATCTAACAGAACAAGAAATTAAAAACATCCCTTATCTGAGGACATTAACAAGTCATTTAGTACCCTAATTAATGCTGTTTCAGTACTATGATGCCAGACTGAAATGTTTCATAAATTTCCTTCCTTTGGAGGTAACTGCAGAGCTGCTAATAGACGGCTTTTTCTAAGATCTTTTACAGAAATGGTAGATTTGAAATTGGTCTAGAATTAGATATCACACAAGGGTCAGGATTGGCTTTTTTTAATCAGTGGTTTGATAACGGCACACTTAAAGGATTTGGGCACATAACCAAAGGTAAGGGATGAATTTAAAATAACTAACACTGGCTCTATAACACTGGGTAATACTTGTTTGAGTGAACGTGTAGGAATTGGATCTAATAAACATGTTGATGACTTAGACGAGCTGATCAGTGCGGATAGTTCAGTATTAGTAATTGGGGTAAAAGATTATTAAACTGATGTCTTCACTAGTGCTGCATCTGGAAGGTGGCTGAATAGTTTGGTGATGTGATGAGCATTGAGTTTTATGCCTAATGTTTTCTATCTTATTATTAAAGAAAGTCATGAAATCATTACTGTTAAAATTACACAGAACGTGAGAATCACTTTCTGTGGTTTTTTTTGGTAATTTGGAGACTGTATTAAAGAGAAATCTTGGATTATTCTTATTTTTCTCTATGATTTAAGAGGTGTATGCAGCCTTAGCTTTAGTGAGGGCATGCTTATACTCTGCCATGCTGTCCCTCCAAGCAATCTTAAACACCTCCAATTTACTATGTCTCCACTTGTGCTCTAAATGCCATGTTCTTTGCTTTAAGGTAGGGGTGTGGTCATTATACCATGGTGCTAGCCTTTTTTCCCTAATACGTTTGACCCTAGCAGGGGCAGTCATGTCCAGGGTTGAGCGAAGCACACATTCTAATTGCTCATTTACACAAGATGATTTATCTCCATAGGTGTATTAAATTTTAAGTCTGGTAGGTTTTTAATAAACGCAGCTGGAGTAGCAGATGTGATAGTGTGCTTAGTGTGATAACGAGGCAGAAGGATTTTATTTATTAGAGATAGCTCAAATACTAAAAGATAGTGATCTGAAATCGAATCACTTTGGGGGAAAACATCAAGGTTATCTATTTTGATATCAAATGTTAATATTAGATCTAAAGTATGATTACAGCGGTGGGTTGGTCCCATCACATTCTGAGTGATACCCATGGATTCTAAGATGGACTCGAAAGCAATTATAAGTGGATCCTGCTCATTGTCAAAGTGAATATTGAAATCACCTACAATTAAAGCCTTATCTGTTGACAGTAGTAAGCAGGAAAGAAAGTTAGCAAATTCCTGAAGAAATTCTGAATAGGGACCAGGAGGGTGGTAAATAGTGATAAGCTGAAAAGAGTGTGGTTTTGACTTCCATAACGATGGATCAGTCACATTAAGCATCAGTATTTCAAAAGAATTAGCCTTGTAATGGGATTTAGTTGTAACACTTAGCTCTTTGTCAAAAATTGTGGCTATGCCTCCCCCCAGACCATTAGGACGAGGGCAATTTGCATGACTGTATCCAGGAGGTGAGGCTTTATTTAAGGCTAAATATTCATCAGGTCTAATCCAAATTTCGGTGAGACAGAGAGCGTGTAAGCGTTTATCAGTGATCATTTCATTTACAATCACTGCTTTGTTTGTAAGTGATCTAATGTTAAGTAATCCTAGCTTTAGTCTAATGTTGTTATTTCTTTGGCAGCTATCTGTGTTTATACTAATGAGGTTATTAAAACAGACTTTTTGAGAGCATTTACGTTTAGGGCAGATGCGGGTAACAGACACAGTTTCAATAATGTGGGTTCTGGTTGACAGTGCATGGCTACCAGCAGAGAGTTGGTTAAGCCGGTCTGTCTGCTGCCTGACCCCTGCTCTGGATAGTCAGCCCCTAACCAATTGGGCCATAAGACTATGGGCAATGTTGCAGGAGATGAGAGCAGCACCCTCCAGAGTGGGATGCACACCATCCCATCCTAAAAGGCCAGGCTTACCTTTAAAGGCTATCCAGTTGTCTATATAGCCCACGTTGTTTTCAGAGCACCAGTTGGACAGCCAGCAGTTCAGCGACCATAACCTGCTGTAGGCTTGGTCACCTCGCCTCATTGGGATGGGGCCAGAGCAGACTACAGCATCGGACATTGCCTTCGCCACGCTAACCACCTCTACAAAATTAGCCTTAGTAACCTCTGACTGACGAAGGCGTATATCATTAGCCCCTACATGAATAACTATCCTAGAGAATCTGCGGCTCTCGAGTTCACTAAGACTCGTTACAATGTCCTGCACTCTGGCTCCGGGGATACAGAGAACTCTAGCTGCTGGTGTCCCTAAAGGGGTAGCAAGTTTCACATGTCATAAAATAGAGTCACCTATGACCAGAGCTCTTTCAACAGGCTGCTCAGTAGGTGTTTCACTGAGGAGGGCAAACCTGTTGGACACGTGATCAGGTAAAGAGTGGTGCTCTCGTGGACTAGCCTTAAGACTACGTCGCCGAACCGTCGCTCACTTGCCCTGCTGCAAGGACTCTGCCCGGGCTCTAACTTCACCTTTGGCATCCAGATCTGCTAAGCTAGGAGGTGAGCTAGCCTTCTCTAATGTCTGGATGCGCGCCTCTAAAACTACAATCTTCTCCGTCAGACTGCCTACAAGCCTACACCTATCACAAGTAAAATTTACACTAATGACGGAGGAGAAAATAGCTAAAGTCAATTCAAGTCAGATTTATTTATATAGCGCTTTTTACAATGGAGCATTGTCTCAAAGCAACTTTACAAGTTTAGATTATCTCCTAATAACTACGTCCAATCCCAAATTGAGCAAGCCTAGGGCGACAGTGGCAAGGAAAATCTCCCTAGTTCTAGGAAGAAACCTTGGGAGGACCAAGACTCAAAAAGGGACCCAACCTCCTTGGGCGGAGTAGATGATAAATCTGAGAGCGAAACTAAAGTCATGGAGTCATAGTTCGAATAAAATGTGAAGTTTGCACATCGACATTAAGTGGCTCAAGTATGATGATAAATCTAAGAGCGAAACTAAAGTCATGGAGTCAACATGCCACACTCGGCACAGGGAACAAGAACAGCAGAAGCCATGTTAGTACAATTAATGAATTAAAGGTACTTAGGTTCGGGTGGTGTTGTGGGGTGCCGAGTGAAGATATGGTTCAGCTGCAGCCGATGGTCCAATGCAATGCTCGATTAAAGCGTTAATAGAAGTTAAGTCAATACAAAACGTCACAAAAAACTAAGTCTCAGAAAGAAAGTGGGAAAAGACTGTAAAAAAGTTATAAAAACACACACTACTGCAAAAGAATACGCAACTCTGGTAATTAGCTAATGGCTAATTACTGCAAACACAAGCCGGTATACCTGTAAAGTTACTAAATAACGATTAGCGGCAAAAAATATAATCCGCCGGTACGAGAATAAAATGATTAAGATGTTGTAAAAACCTACTATATATACGATTATAAATGATACAGATGCGATCGGGAATTAAAATAGTTCAAAGGTAATAAGCTGCTAACAGCTACGAAACGGCGTGCGTCCTGTGTGCAATCGTGGAGAATGAGTCTGGGTTGCCAGATCCTCGCAATCCCCCAAAGGGCGTGAGTAAGCTTATTGGATTTACATTTGTAAGGTTATTGGATTCTAAACCACAGTTTATCACCCGAGGCTTATGTCAATCTAAGGAGTACAACTTAATTCCAAAAATCAGCGTCAACCAAAATAATAAAAGGACTTCATCCAAAAACAGGAAAAGTTATTCCGTAGTGTGAAGCGTCACACCTAAAAAAAGCATAGAAAAACCTTATACAAGGTACATTTCAAAGGTTATGGGATCTTAAACCACAACTTATCGACCAAAACTGATGTCAATCTAAGGAGAGGCGTACAACTCAGCATTACATAAATCAGCGTCGACCAAAATACTAAAAGGACTTCACCCAAAAACAGGAAAAATCATTCCATTGTGTGAAGAGTCACACCTACAGCATAGGAAAACCTTATAAGAGGTACATTTCAAAGGTTATGGGGTCTTAAACCACAACGTATCGACCAAAACTGAGGTCAATCTACGGAGCGGCATACAACTCAGCATTCCATAAATCAGCGTCAACCAAAACAATAAAACGACTTGACTTAAAAACAGGAAAAGTCAATCTGTTGCATGAAGCATCAGGCCTAAAACATGAGAACCCATTCTGCCAGAAACACCAGCTCTAAACTAGATAAACTATCCTAAAATCCAACCAACTAAACCAATAGAAGTGATCCTGAGGTACACTGCTGATGATTGTGACCCACCATTGCAAACAAAACAATCTGAACTCAAAATAAACCTCAGTTGCTGGTACCACATCTCAACATAGAAGGAGGAACATTTATTTCATCTCGTGAAGCAACCAGACACAAAAAAATATTCCTAACTCCCAAGTGCTAGGATTCAAAGACAGAACCACCAAACACAGTCCTTAAAACAGCTCCTACTCTACTAACTTCCAGTAATCCCAGTCGGGTTACACTCGATTGGTTTTGTTAAAAAAGCAGACGCCAAGTCGGTGTCCGCTGAATGGATAATGGCAGTACTGAACAAGCGCCGGCCTGTGCACTTTCCTTGGCTCCCTATCTAACCAAGCTACGGATTTTAGTGATGGGGGGGGAGTCATTGTATTCTCGCAAAACCTAACCCTAACCCCTAACCTAACCTTAAACTCTAACTCCAAACCCTAACCCTAACCCCCTAACCCTAACCCAAAAGACTTAGATTTTATCCAGTCAAACTCAAGTAAACTGCAATCTGGAAAAAGGCCACAAGAGGGCAGCAGAGGATTAAAAATGACTGTTCCCCCTGTAAAGAAAACGCAATTGTGTTTTAAAACGGGGTTTAATTCACTATTGCCATTCAAACGGCACACTGTCCTTTAACTGGGCCCCTTAAACATTTCCTGTTAAACTTTGTTATCCTAATAAACCAGATCCGTACCAAAACGGGGGAAACTGTTGATTAGAACGTCACAGACTAAGGTTGGTGCAATGCATCATGGGTAGCCTAATTATCGTCATTTAAACTGTAATAGCTCTTCGCTCGTAATTGGGAGGACAAAATAGTTTTTTTTACACCTAATACAGATAAAAATAACAAAATAAAAATGTTTTGAATAGATTACACAAAGTCATATGACTTGGCCTCACCATGATAGCGAAGCCGATTCCAGATAGGCACCTGGACTGGCTATCCAACCTAGAAGTTTGCGTGATAGGGGCTGGCAGTTTTCGTACAGAAGTCTGTTGTCTCTGGGGACTTCCCAGTAGAAGCTTGATGGTTGATTTCTTGTCTGCTGAGGTTCAAGTTTCCTATCCTTGTTCAGCACTTGTGAACTTTGCTTGGCTGACTTCAGGAAGACCAAGAGGGGGTGAGTACGAGAGGTACATTTGTAAGGTTATTGGATTCTAAACCACAACTTATCCCCCAAAGCTTATGTCAATCTAAGGAGTACAACTTAGTCCTAAAAATCAGCGTCAACCAAAACAATAAATGGGCTTCACCCGAAAACAGGAAAAGTCATTCCGTTGTGTGGAGAGTGACACCTGCAGCATAGGAAAACCTTATACGAGGTACATTTGAAAGGCTATGGGATCTTAAACCACAACTTATCGACCAAAGTGGATGTCAGTCTACGGAGCGGCGTACAACTCAACATTCCATAAATCAGCGTCAGCTAAAAAAATTAATTGACTTAAAAACAGGAAAAGTCAATCCATTGCATGAGGCATCAGGTCTAAAACATGAGAGCCCATTCTGCTAGAAGCACCAGCTAAACTATCCTAAAATCCAACCAACTAAACCAATATAAATTGGACACGGGACACAAAGTCGAGGATTGATCAACCTACGGCTGGCCGCCTCAGAGGAGGGCGTACAGTGTTCAAGGCCGAAACGTCCAATGATCCTGAGGTACACTGCTGATGATTGTGGCCCACCATTGCAAACAAAACAATCTGAACTCAAAATAAACCTCAGTTGCTGGTACCACATCTCAACACAGAAGGAGGAACGTTTATTTCATCTCGTGAAGCAACCGGACACAAAAAAATATTCCTAACTCCCAAGTGCTAGGATTCAAAGACAGAACCACCAAACACAGTCCTTAAAACGTCTCCTACTCTACTAACTTCCAGTAATCCCAGTCGGGTTCCAATCGATTGGTTTTGTTAAAAAAGCAGACGCCAAGTTGCTGTCCACTGAACGGACAATGGCAGTACTGAACAAGCGCCGGCCCGTGCAATTTCCTTGGGGGGGGGGGGGGGCAGTCATTGTATTGTCACATAAACCTAACCCAAACCCTGACCCTAACCCAAAGGTCACGGGGTCAGAGGTCAGGAAGTCAAAGGTCCTGGGGTCAAAAGTCAGGGGGTCAAATGTCACGGGTCAAAGGTCATGGTGTCAAGTGTCACGCGGTCAGAGGGTCAAAGGTCAGGGTCACGCCTCGATACAGCGGTCCCACAAACACCATGAGTCTCCGCCTTGAACACGAGCGTATTCGGACACTGAGCCGGAACAAGTCTTTCAGCTTGTGACTGAAGGTCTAATGTCTCCAGTATTCTGGACCTGTGTGACCTGGAAAACTAGACCCTGACCTGCCACCTGTCCAAGTGTCTGTTGTGTGTGTGTGAATTCTTTCGCTTGAACTGGAGAGAACATGGAGGAACAGCCTGCAGGTACGAGGAGTTTGAACTCTTTTGTTCTTGTTCTTTTAGGATGGGACGGTGTCCATCCCACTCGGGAGGGTGCTGCTCTCATCTCCTGCAACATTGCCCATAGTCTTATTGCCCGATTGGTTAGGGACTGACTATCCAGAGCAGGGGTCAGGCAGCAGACAGACCGGCTTAACCAACTGTCTGCTGGTAGCCATGCACCGTCACCCAGAACCCACATTATTGAAACTGTGTCTGTTACCCGCATCTGCCCTAAACGTAAACGCTCTCAAAAAGTCTGTTTTAATAACCTCATTAATATAAACACAGATAGCTGCCAAAGAAATAACAACCTTAGACTAAAGCTAGGATTACTTAACATTAGATCACTTACAAACAAAGCCGTGAATGTCTCACTGAAACTTGGATTAGACCTGATGAATATTTAGCCTTAAATGAAGCCTCACCTCCTGGATACAGTCATGCTAGTCGCCCTCGTCCTAATGGTTGGGGGGGAGGCGTAGCCACAATTTTTGACAAAGAGTAGTGTTACAGCTAAAATTCCCATTACAATCAATTCTTTTTGAATACTGATTCTTAAGTGACTGATCCATCGTTATGGAAGTCAAAACCACACTCTTTTCAGCTTATAACTATTTACCGGCCTCCTGGTCCCGATTCAGAATTTCTTCAGGAATTTGCTAACTTTCTTTCCTGCTTACTACTGTCAACAGATAAGGCTTTAATTGTAGGTGATTTCAATATTCACTTTGACAATACACTTAAAATTGCTTTCGAGTCCATCTTAGAATCCATTTGTATCACTCAGAATGTGATGGGACCAACCCACCGCTGTAATCATACTTTAGATCTAATATTAACATTTTGTATCAATATAGATAAACTTGATGTTTTCCCGCAAAGTGATTCGATTTCAGATCACTATCTTTTAGTATTTGTGTAGTATAAATAAAATCCTTCTGTCTCGTTATCACACCAAGCGAACTATCACATCTGCTACTCCAGCTGCGTTCATTAAAAACCCACTAGACTTGAAATTTAATACACCTACAGAGATCAATCATCTTGAGTGTGTAAATGACCAATTAGAATGTGTGCTTCGCTCAACGCTGGACACGACTGCCCCTGCTAGGGTCAAACGTATTAGCGAAAAAAGGCTAGCACCATGGTATAATGACCACACCCGTACCTTAAAGCAAAGAACACGGCATCTAGAGCGCAAGTGGAGACATAGTAAATTGGAGGTGTTTAAGATTGCTTGGAGGGACAGCATGGCAGATTATAAGCATGCCCTCACTAAAGCTGCATACTTCTCCTCAATCATAGAGAAAAATAAGAATAATCCAAGATTTCTCTTTAATACAGTCTCCAAATTAACAAAAAAAACTCACAGAAAGTGATTCTCCCATTCTGTGAAATTTTAACAGTAATGATTTCATGACTTTCTTTAATGATAAGATAGAAAACATTAGGCATAAAACTCAATGCTCATCACATCACCAAACTGTTCAGCCACCTTCCAATGCAGCCCTAGTGACGACATCTGTGGACAATATCCCTCTTTTTATGATGCAAAAACTTGTTTCATATGCGTTTATTAAAACCTCAAGGTTGATTACTGTAAACGCCTTACTTATTCCTGGATGCTCTAGTAAAATCATAAATAAACTTCAGTTAGTTTCAGATGCAGCGGCCCGAGTGGCTAACTCTAACTAGAAAATTGATCATATCACTCAACTCCTGTTCTATCATCACTGCCGGGGTACCAGTCAACTAGACTATTACATTTTCCTGTTTTTCTCTCCGAGCTGGGGGTTTCCGGCAGTCCAGCCACACATGATGTTCCATCGCTTATCTGTCCAGTCAGAGCTGCTTCCGTCCATCAGCTCCAGCCCCACCAATATATAAACCCGGGCCACTTACTGTCGTGTGCAATACCGTCACATTTTATTTTAAACTTTGACTCCATGTGACTTTAGTTTCGCTCTTGTTTATCATCTACGCCGCCCACGGAGGTTGGGTCCCTTTTGAGTCTGGTCCTCCCAAGGTTTCTTCCTAGCACGAGGGAGTTTTTCCTTGCCACTGTCGCCCTAGGCTTGCTCAATTTGGGATTGGACGTAGTTATTAGGAGATAATCTAAACTTGTAAAGTTGCTTTGAGACAATGCTCCATTGTAAAAAGCGCTATATAAATAAATCTGACTTGACTTGACTTGTTCTATCCTCACCAGCTGACTCTTCCTTGTTAGGGAATTTGGTTTGTGTCACCACTGGCTTCCCACTTGTACTAGCAGGTGTCTACTCCGTGGTAAGTGTCTGGGTCGCATTGCATTCTGGGAGTGGGTGTCGCAAGGGGAGTGGCTATGGTTCTTGTGAGTGAAAGTGTCTTTAATCTGTTTTTCTGTTTTACATTTTTACTTTTTTTCTGTTTACATTCTGTTCGTTTCTGTTTTACATTTTTTCTTTTTCTGTTTTACATTCTGTTTGTTTCTGTTTTACATTTTTACTTTTTTTCTGTTTTACATTCTGTTTGTTTCTGTTTTAAATTTTCACCAATACTTGAATAAGGTGTAATCAAAAGCTAGTGACTACACACAGACAATGCACACAGATACGACCATTGTGTGGTTTTAAAACATCTTAATTTGTAATATAGTTTATTTATTTAACATCACATCAGTTATTTCTGACATATATGTACACTGGGGCAAAAAAGTATTTAGTCAGTCACTGATTGTGCAAGTTCTCCTACTTAGAAAAATGAGAGAGGTCTGTAATTTTCACCATAGCTACACTTCCATTATGAGAGAACAAAAGTAGAAAAAAAAAATCCATGAATTCACATTTGTATATTTTTTAAGAATTTAATGGGCAATTAATGGTGAAAATTAAGTATTTTGGGTCATAAATTGGTTTTCAACTCACTACTTTTGTACCTAAACCTTTGCTGCATGACAGAGGTCAACGTTTTCCCCTTTCCTCAGTCTTCACCAGGTTGGCACACCTGTAGCTGTATTTTTGGCCCATCCTCCAATGTAGATCTCATCTAGAGCAAGCGATGTTTTTGGGCCAACACAGACTTTCATCACTCCCTCCACACATTTTTCTATAGTGTTGAGGTATGGAGACTGGCTTAGGCCACTCCAGGACCTTGAAATCTTTTTCCGGCGCCACTCCTTCGTTGCCCGAGTCTTGTGTTTGGGATCTTTGTCATGCTGGAAGACCCAGCCACGTTCCATCTTCAATGCTCTCACTGATGGAAGGAGGTTTTGGCTTAAAATCTCACGATACATGGCCCCGTTCATTCTTCCCTTAACACGGATCAGTCGTCCTGTTCCCTCTGCAGAAAAACAGCCCCAAAGCATGATGTTTCCGCCCCCATGCTTCACAGTAGGTATGGCGCAACTCAGCATTCTTCTTCCTCCAAACATGGCGAGTTGAGTTTTTACCAAAAAGTTCTATTTTAGTTTAATCTGACCACATGATATTCTCCTAATCTTCTTCTGGATCATCCATATGCTCTCTGTCAAACTTCAGACGAGCCTGGACATGTACTGGCTTAAACAGGGGGGCACGCCTGGCACTGGAGGACCTGAGTCCCTCTCGGCGTAGTGTGTTACTGATGGTAGCTTTGTTTCCTTTGGTCCCAGCTCTCTAGAGGTGATTCATCAGGTCCCTCTGTGTAATTCTGGGATTTTTGCTCACTGTTCTCATGATCATTTTGACCCAATGGGATGAGATTTTGCGTGGACCCCCAGATCAAGGGAGATTATCAGTGGTCTTGTTTGTCTTACAATTGCTCCCACAGTTGATTTATTCACACCAACCTGCTTGCCCATTGTAGATTCACTCTTCCCAGCCTGCTGCAGGTCTACAATTTTCTTCCTGGTGTCCTTCAACAGCTCTTTGACCTTGGTCATGGTTGAGTTTGGAGTCTGACTGTTTGAGGCTGTGGACAGGTGTCTTTTACACAGATAACGAGGTCAAACAGGTGCCAATAATACAGGTAAGGAGTGGAGGACAGAAGAGCTTCTTAAAGAAGAAGTTACAGGTCTGTGAGAGCCAGAAATTTTGCTTGTTTTTTGGGTGACCAAACACTTATTTTCCACCATGATTTACAATTAAATTCCTTAAAAATCCTACAATGTGACTTCCTGGTTTTTTTTTTTTCTCTTTTTGTCGCTCAAGTTTAGCTATGATGAAAATTACAGACCTCTCTCATCTTTCTAAGTAGGAGAACTTGCAAAATCAGTGGCTGACTAAATACTTTTTTGCCCCACTGTATATACGTTTGCACTGTATGTGACACTTTTAAAGGCATTTGCAAAAAAGCCAAATCCACCCTGTCAAAACATATTGTAATTTAGGTTGACCAGAGTGACTTGCAGCAGCACGAGTAGATACATATTAGAGACGTTTTATCTGCTGACTTTTCAATGCTGCTTTTAATCATTACAATAATAAATAGATTTTAAAGCATATACAGTCATGGTTTAAAGTGAGACTAAAACTGAATAGGAGCACTGCAAAAAACGTAATTTTATAGTTTAACTTTTAATTAGTGATGAACACCAATGGTAGCACCAAAGCAATGAGGTACTAGGAAAAACCCTCTGGGAGTGGTTGCGTTTACTTGCACTGCCATTTGTGTTTCCTTAACAGATGCTTCTGACTGTCTTATTGCATCAGGCAGCCAGAACAGCATAATTAAGACTCCAGAGATCCAGCCCCACCCGCTCAGATTTACCACTCTCCTTCATGTGTCATGGAGGCCATCGTGCTGTATTCCCTCCCACAATTCATCTGCTTCTGCTGCAATCACCTGTAATCCTTTCACAGACAACTTGCATGGTGCTCCGTTGCATGGTTACCTAATGTGCTATGGCAGCCCCTAGAAAACACGCGCGCGCACACACACACACACACACACACACACACACACTACAATAAAGTAATTAATGCTAAGGCAGTTTATGCACTGTCAACCTTTGCCTTCTAGTATAGACCTTTCGTACACTAGAGTGTGCGTAATGGATCAGTAACAACTATTTAGCATGTTGTCCTTGAAAATAGGGACAGCATATTTTTCATAATAGGTATTACATCAAACTGCCTACGTAATTGCTTCTCTTTACACCATGCAGTCTATACCTTACTGTTGTGTCAGGAGAGGTTTCTAACTGAATCCTTCTCAGGGGAGAGAGTTTCATCATGCCTTGTTTTTAACCCCTCTCGTTATGCAAAGTCTTGCAGGATTACTAAACTCTCCATATAAATGAATGCAAATGTACTGTTAAAAGAAACAAAAACATAGAATCAGTTTAAAACTTCTTTTGAAGAAACTATTTTATTTTACATTTTATTCAAACAAATTTTAGTTGATCTTACTCAATTCCCCAGTAACATGAAAATGCACCATAAATAAAACACATTCTACTATAATTATTTCCTATGGTCATGGCTGAAAACTGCACTGCAATGTCATTAACATTGCTGCTCTGAGAAGTATTGTAAAGGAGATATCCATACTTTGTAGTATGAAGTTGAATGTGATCACAACACAGCACTGATCTCTTTCTGTTTAAAAGAAAGTTCATATTGTAGAGTATCAGCCAGGAGCTAATTATTTTCCAGGTTTGTTTTTTTTGTTTATTAGTGTTTATTTAATGTCAGATCAGCATCAATGGCTACATGCACCTTAGACACAAGGTTGTATCAACACACCAGTCATGGGCCAATTTAAAGTGACCAGTTAGCCTAATGCCTATCTTTGGAAAGTGGGACGAAACCCGAATACCCAGAGTAAAGCCACGCGGATGCGGGAAGACCACAAAGGTGGAGTCCGGGGTCGTGATCGAACCTAGGATCTCAGATCTGTGAGAAAACAGCACTAACCGCTGTATCATGTCGCCCTCATGTTTGAAGTAATCCGGTTTTTATGTTTGTGGGCCCTAGCCTGTAATCCTAGGCTGAGAACTTATTTCTGTGTAACTGACTAAAACAATATCCAATGGCCTGCTCTGTTTCCAAAATTCTCCTCTGGAAGCGGTTCCGGTCACGAGCATACTCCTCCCACGGACCTTTACGGCATGCCTGAAGAGCGAATGACCAGGCTCGCATCTTGTGAACTTCAACAACTGGAGAAAATTTAACCTAGAAAAATAACAAATAGTCAATCAAATGTATGACTATAAACAGAACAGTTAATACAACATGGTAAAATGTTTTACTCTAATGCAATGGCTAACACAAGGGCTGTATATGGTCATATAAAATAATTCATTCATGATTTAGATTACAATTAAGAACTAATTTGGTTGTTTTTAACAGAATCACATAGAACACAAAACCCTTAGATTTTTTTATAGGAAACATGAAGATGGTGCAATATGTGAACTAAGAGAACTGATACTCTTGGTAAACAGGGTTAAACTAAGAGTTAACTAAGAGTTTCTAAAACAAAATAGAACAAAACTTTTCTGGTGTTTTTTCACTCCTCTACTGGACCAGATATACCAGAGATTTTTATACATCCCAGCATTATTTGCCTGACTACAAATCTACCTTGTAATCATATCAAAATCCATAATCATTGTTCATTTGAAGTGTGTATGGGCATTAATTAAAAGCTGTGAAAGTATGGGAAAATGCAAATAAAAAATAGACGCAGTGTTGCTTCCGTTGATGTTTATTTTATTGCATACATCCATTCCTGCATTTCAGGCCTGCTGCACATTCCAAAAAAAAGTTGGGAGGGTAAAGCATTTACCACTTTGTAATGTTGCTGTTCCATCTCACAACATTTAAAAGATGTTTTGGCACTGAGGATACCAAGCAATGTGTTTCACATGTTATTTTGTCACATTCTTCCTACAATATCCTGCATTTGTGAATGTAACTCTGTATTGTAGTGCTTGATAAAGGTTTGAAAGGTTTGAAGGGAAGTAATCCCTTGTCCATGTGGTTCTATCAGCTATTGATGAATGGCGGTTCTTGCTGCAGTACTGTCTGAGGGATCAGAGGTCACACCTCTTCAGTTTAGCATTGTGGCCTTGCCCTATATGCACTGAAATTCCTCCAGATTCCTTGAATAGTTTAATGATATTATGCACTGGAGAGGGAGAAACATATAAATCCCCTTCCAATTTTTCTTTGAGGAACATTATTTTTAAACACTTTAAAAACACAATAATTCTCTTGCACATTGTTGACAAAGTCCCCTGTTCATCAAATGTCATCCATTTGAAATCATTTACTTATTTATTTATTTACTTATTTATTTATACTCATTACTAGGCATAAATTGCTCCCATACCAACTTTTTTTGGAGTGTGTTGCAGGCCCAAAATACAGGTATTGATGTTTATTAACAAATAAAGTTGACCAGAAAGAAATCATGAAATCATTGGGTTCATACTGTCTGCAATGAAAAAAGTCAAAGTATATGTAAGTAACAATGTAAGGTTTTTTTTATGTTGTTTTTTTTTTGTTTTTGCCCATTTTGAGGTTGTAAGTAATTGGCAGTGTTATATTGGTATAGGCTATATTTGAATAAGTGTTAGCTTTTCAAACTAATAAATAATATTGAACTTACAATGTTACCATGATTGATCAAATTCCTAAATTAACAGAAGAATGATTTTTGTTTTCACTTGCATGATATTTGACTATATTAATTATCAATCCAAAACTAACAGCGATATGCCTAAATATGGTTAGCTGCGATGAGAGCATTTTGATGTCACCAAATCACCAAATCTACAATTAGCTGTCACTTCCAACCCAACAGAAATACCAGTTCAATTTACACTACAAAGGATCATAATACGAAATATGCTCCACATGCTCAGGGAGCCTGGTTTGATTTTCCAGTAGGACAATGACTAAATACACACAGTAAAATCAACATAGTTTTATGATTTTACCAATCAAAATTTTGACATGCCCATCGTAGTCCCCTGAGTTAAACCCCATTAAAATCCTGTGGTTAGTTATAGAGCAGTCTACACAAGGTAGCACCTATTTTTCTTAAAATAATTTGACAGATTCAATACGGAGACATTGCCTCACATTGTAGATTGCACAAAATTTCAAAAGTAAATGCTGAGGTGGTAACAATTGTGAATATGGACTTTAAATGTTATATTCAGTCTGATATTTGCAGAAGACAGGCTTACTAAATAGACAGAATGTCCATATGCCAAAGCTTAATTTTTCCAATATGCTATGTTCAGCAGATAAACAACGTCACCTAAATTGTGCAGACATTATATTTGTTTTTGGTAGAGCTCTTTCTGTAACTTCTTTTCATGTATAAAATACACAGATAGGCTACTTTATTCAAAACTTCATTCTAATACTTTTACCCCTTTGATCTTTGAACACTCTTAAAACTTTGCCACATAAATTAAAAAGGAATATAGTTTGAAGAGTTTCTAGTTCATCAAAAGTTATTTGAAATACGGAAGCCTAATGTGTGCCAAGAAAACATTTCCCACATCCTTAGACATCCAAGTCAAACTTTTGACACAGGGTAAGTTGGTTTTGTGGATTAACACTGTTCATGGCAGTTCATGGCCCTAACATCTGCATGTCTTAGCAAAAATTGAGATTCATCAGAGCAGGCAATATTTTCTTCAACTGTCCAGTTTTACTAAACGTGCCCAATTGAGCCTCAGATTCCTGTTACTTGCTGACAGGAGTGAAACCTGATGCAAGGTGTTGTAAATTATGTAAATATGATTGGCTAGTTTGTTAAATGCATGACCTACCAGTAGATGTTCCTAATCAAGTTTTCAGTATGTGTATAGATGTGTATCCAAAGATTAAAGTGTAATACTTATATTTACCCTTTTAATGGTAGGGATCTCCTGCTTTGTGCTGCCGGATTTTGCTACAGGCCTTTTCCAGGGCACTGTATTTGGCTTCTCCACACAGAGCTGAGGACATCGATGACTGATAACTCGTTTTGGCATTAAGCTTGGCTTCACGCATCTGGCAACTGTTGAGTCTTTCGATTTTTTAAGACTTTGTTCAGGCAATCCTTCAATGATACACACTGAGCTCTTGAGAGGAGCTCTGAAGTTCAAAGGATGGTAGGGATCATCATCCCGAGACAGAGACTTCCACAACACCTCCTCATCATCTTCTAAGTTTATGGGATCAGTGTTGCCTTGCTCACTAGAATCTGAGTAGGAGCACTCACCAGAGTGTGACGACATATACTTAGTACTTTGTTGGTTAGACACTGCACTGGACAGACATGCTGTGAAATGCAGTGGGTGGTACGGATCATTGGATCGGGTAAGAATATCCCAGAGTCCATCATTGTCAAGCCGTTCACCATCCACACAGGAACCATCAGAGCTGCCCCAGCTAAGATCACTGTCTGAAGTTTGACCACTGATCTTTAAACTAGACAAATTATGTTTTACACCTGAAGAAGGATCAGCTTGTGTTTGAATCTCATTAATATTATAAATCGATACACATTCTGTAAAACTAACAACATCCTTACATCTACTTTCTGAACGTGTATGAAAATTCCAGTCAAAACTATGTTTCCAGCCATATTGTTCTTCATCCACATGGCACATGAAATCATCTACCAGTGAGCAGCAGATATTGTCGCTCACCAGACTTGACAGAACAGACTTGGAGTGGGATGTTATGTCAAAAGGATCCTTGTTAAATTTCGAAAGTGAATTTGGGGCTGCAACCACAACATTTTTCTTGCTTTTGAACAGTGTTGACAGAAGAAAACCATCTGCTGGTTCCTCAGTGGCATTCTTCAATTGCTGAATGTGTTCTCCAGTATCATCTGTGATACGCAGGTGAACCTCAAACCTAAACATCTGGAAAACTAAGGAAACAAAGAGAAGAACCACAAATAAGAATGGATGGATAACGTAACCTCTGCAGGATACAAACTTAACTCTCTTTGCTGGCCATAGAAAATGTTTAGATTTCTATCAAAATTATTGTTACTAACTACAAACAGATAACCCTGACTTTTCCACATGCATGTGTATTTTCATATTTCTCAATATGTTTCCAATAAAAAACTGCAGTATTTACATTTATTTTTAGTTTTGGCAGATGTTTTCTTCTGTCAACACTGTTCAAAAGCAAGAAAAATGTTGTGGTTGCAGCCCCAAGTTATCACTTTAACCGGCCTACAATAACTGATACAGAACTATTTGCACCATATCACTTTAACCAGCCTTCAAGCTGAATACCTCTTTTATTTGCACTCTTTTATTTGCACTATTGTCCTTTTATACTAGTCCTGATTGCACTGGTACTGTCTCTCCCATCTTTTCAGCACAACTGTAACATGACCACTGTTTACACATCATGTCTGCATTTGTTCATGTCTGTAGTGTCTTTTCTTTTCTGTTAAATGTTAATTGTCATATATTATATTCTTAGTTTAGTTCACTTAGTTTAGTTTAACCATCTTTAATATTTATTATTTTTGTGTAACTTGGGTGAGAGAGTAACGTACTTTCGATTCTCTGTATGTCTTGGATATATGCAGAATTGACAATAAAAACTACTTGACTTGACTTGACTTGATGTTGTTTCAGGATTTTTTTGTTTGTTTGTTCATTTATAAAAATCAACAAAACGTAATTTGACCTATCAATCTACACTCATTTTACATTTACATCATTTAGCAGAAGCATCCAGAGTGACTTACAAATGGTGCAGTCTTACAGTTCTAGCAATTGTTAAGGATTAAGGCTTTTGCTCAAGAACCAAACAGTGGCAGCTTCACAGAGGTGGGCTATAGAACCCTGGACCTGCTGACCAGAGTCCAGTACCTTAACCGCTGGGTTTCCTAACCTGTGGTCTAACAGTTTAGCTTTAGTCACATTGTTTTTATGATGATGACGATGCTGATTTATTATTGTTAATTATTACCATTTATGATGTTCATGTTCTGTGCCGAGGTCTGTGGCATTTGTCATATTTACAAAATGGATTCACCGCTTTTAAAAGGTTAAGAGCCACTGACAGAGCAAGACACTACAGGTAGAAAACGACTCTGGCCATATTACTGATATTTCAGATTTTTTAGGAGGATCTGTAACATGTCTTCTTTTTGTCTAGTGACAATAAAAATGTCAAACCTCAATAGAACTATTTCTAGATCAGTGTTTTGGGATCAGGGATTCTTAGCTCTGTAGACAGATGACAACTCTGTCACTACTTTACGTCATAAGCCAATTCCAGGAAAAGCTTACCTCTGCAATATAGCCTTTTTTAAATAACTTGTAATTGTTTCCTTAATTCAACAAGGGAAATATAAAAAATCTTCTCATGTAACGAAATCTATAGAGCTTTCCATAACGAAGCATTGTCTCAAAGCAGCTTTGTAAATACATAGACACCACAGCCCCAATTGAGCAAGCCTCTTTGGGTAGTCTAGATGTTATATGTAAGAATTAAAATGAAATAAAATAATACATTTATAATAGTATTTTAAATACACAGCAGCTAATTAGAATAATTGGAGGATACAATAAAAAGGAACATATAACAAATCTGATATAATAGAGTATAGCCTAATAAGACACAATACAATATTATGATGAATATAAACTTAATACAATATTTAACAAACACTTATATATGTGGTATTATAGATTAATAAAACAGAAAAGAGTAAAAGTGTGTATTTGTATAAATATATGTAATGTTTAATTCTAGTTTTAATACAATCACGAGCTCTTGCTCTAATAACGTTAGATTATCTACCTTAAAATTCAGAAAATGTTTCATTGATCTGTAGTTGGTTTTGCTTACCTGACGTTAAGCTGTAACAGATGACCTGAAGCAATAAGCAAAAGTTCTCCCACAGCACGGTCAGAATCTGTTTGGTCCACGGTAAGAGAGTCAAGCCGCTGTGGCTGAAACGCTGTAGCGCGCGCCGCTCTTTCGACGTTCCCTCCAAGCTTTCCATCGATTTCAGGCGATAGCAAAAACGTCAAGTATTGCGATATATGTCAAGTATTCCGTGTCCCACTGAGCTTGCTTTACAGTAACAAGTCTTCTGATTTCCACCATGCAACAAACACATTTTCACACGAGAGGTGAAGTAAAATTAACTTTCACCAAGAATGTATGCTGCCATTTATTAACGTCTTTTCTTAACTGCCTAGGCAAACGCGTGAAACATGGCTCGGACTACAGACTCGGACTCATATAAACAGTTCCCGTTAGGAGCTTGATTGGATCACTGTAGCGTCATTCACGGTGAGATTTGCTGAGTAACCCCGCCCATTAACTACCCGTCACTGTTAAGGTACTAGAGACAAATCCTTGAGCCTCTGAAACTGCAGAACCGACGTGAAATAGAAGTACAAAATCGGCAGATATGTCACGTCATTCATCAGTTATACGTTACCGTTCCCTCCACAATCAGGGTCAGCCCTGGTAAAAATGAGTACAAATTATTTTTAAAAATGCCTTTTTGGTGAATGAATTTAATCTGAAAAATTAGAAAAATCCAACCTTTTAGCTGAAGCTAATAGGATACTAATAGGATACTCTCTCTAATCTAATACATTTTTAGCAATGTACGGAGCCAGCAAGGAAAAGGGAAAGGGATTTTTTGCGATGAGCTCAAAAATCCATGACCATTTCATAATTTTGTCAGTCTACAACTTACTCATCAACATGGTATTATTCTATATCAAAATTTAAGTTAAATAATCATTTAAAACACAGACATACCTGTTGCAACACCTGAAAACTATGACTTGCAAGTAAAGCTTACATAATCAAAATTTTCACTATGCACACTCATCTATAAGGCTATGTCCACACGTACACGGGTATTTTCTAAAACGGGGGTTTTCAAATTCGTTTATAAAAAACATCGCGTCCACACAAGCACTGTTTAAACAAAAAACTTCGTCCACATGAAAACGCAAAAACGCACAAAGTCGCTGTCAAGAGCAGTGCCAAACCAGCAGTCATAGGCTATATGCCGGCGAAGCAGCTCACTCAACGACAACAGCAACGTCCTATGCATACGAACATTTTCTCGCCATTCTTCTTCAACAACCACTTCGTTTTCAAAGCTGTCCCACCAACGAGAGGTCCGATATATAATGTATATATATTTTTTAGATTAGATTCAACTGTATTGTCATTACACATGTACAAGTACAGCGCAACGAAATGTAGTTTAACATCTAACAAGAAGTGCAATAAGCAGCAATGTGTCGGAATGTACAATATTGTCCACATGTACAATAAATTAGAATATATATAAATCGGCTCACAATCAGGAACCGGCTCCCGTCGTTGATTTCAAAGAGCCGACTCTTAGAGCCGAATCGGTCGCGACCGACACATCACTGATGGATACAGTAGTGACCTCCGTAGCGCATTCTGACGCCTCTGTTCTTCAGTGTAATGAAAAAGTAATAATTGTAAATGTATTTGTAGATTTCTAACAAGTTCGGCCAGCAGTGTTACAGCTGGCACTATTTTGGCTACGTCCGCTATTGCACAAAATCGCCTCATGTAAACAAAGGAGATAACGGCGCACAAAGTGACGTTACAAGCAAAAAACTCCGTTTTCCCAGTCCACACTGAAAATCTTCACCTTGGAAGGAGTTTTCCAAAAAGTCCGTTTTCGTGTGGACGAACGGTCAAAACGCATAGCAAAGCTACGTTTTTAAAAATACCCGTGTTCGTGTGGACGGGGCCTAAATCACACAAAAATAAACAGATTCATGGGTGAATGTATACATGTGTTTAATTTGAAAGTCACTGATGAATTTTTAAACATTTAGCCCTTTCACAGGGGTTCATTTATTTTTCCAAGTCTGCACTTTAACCCTAGAAAAATTACAATTCTTTGCCCCACAGATATATAAAGCTATACGCACTGAACTTAAAATGACTGTATTTCATATACTACATTTATTTGAGTCAGTTTCGTCATTTTCCTCAGGTTCATTAGTGAAAAAAACTTTGGTGGAGCTAGGGTAGGTGTTTTCTGCTTTTCGGGTGGAAGGCCGTCCATCATGAACACCGTGATAAGAAGGCCTTGTCTGTTCAGTCACATGACCCTTAGTATGATCTGAAGTTTCTGGCCTCCACTGCCGGAACTTACAGGAGGCTATAAGAGGCAGATCTATGTCCAGCTCTTTGCACTCACGTAGCCGCAGCTTCCTGTCCACATGGGTGTAGTGTAGTTCTACCTGGATCACCAGTGGTCTCTGCATAAATAAAAATGATATGAAAATGATATGAAACAGATAAGAAACCACTTTTTTAGGAAACTAAAGAAAGTGCACCTCAAGCCTTTGAAGGCAGCATAGTCTCAAACTGCTGTCTGGATTCTCAGCTTTGCTCATCAGAAAGGAGTGCATTTCATCTGACATCCCAGGACCTGAGAACATATCCTCCATCGCCTACAAACAGAGATGGGCAGAACGTCCCAATTGACATACTTAACTAAACTTTAATTAAACAATACCTGACAATGTTGAGTACAAAATACTGGTCTTTTAGTGACATGGGATTCAGAAAATGCATACACAGCTAATTCTATATTCAGAACTCTCATCTGAAAGGAGACCCATCAAATTTCACCATTACTAAACTAGTCACTGGAGGTGATCTTCCAATCAAAAATCTCTGTGAATTAAAAAGACGAAGGCTGCAATTAATTCAGTCACTTAGATTTCAATTCAGCCAGCGCAGACACTGACATACAGATCAAGACATGGAATCATTACAGACATACAGTGGGGAAAAAGTATTTAGTCAGCCACTGATTGTGCAAGTTCTCCTACTTAGAAAGATGACAGAGGTCTGTCATTTTCATCATACAGTCGTATGAAAAAGTTTGGGCACCCCTGATAATTTTCATGATTTTTCTTTATAAATCATGGTTGTTCCAGCTCAGCAAATTCAGGTCAGGTACAATATTCATATAGCAGATGAATCACCGTGATATTTGAGAAGTGAAATTAAGTTTATATGGTTTTTACAGAAAGTGTTGCGAGTAATTATTCAAAACCAAAATTAGGCAGGTGCATAAATTTGGGGCACCCTTGTCATTTTTATCGATTTTTGAATACCCTTTAGCACTAATTATTTGAACACCACCAAAATTTGTTTTTTGTAAGCTCACTGACCCTTGATCGGTCTACATACCACAAGTGAATCCAACTATGAGAAAGGGTTACGGCCCAGGTGGGGTCAAACTGGAAGTTTTTTTTCCTCCTCTTTGCATCTTCTCTGAAGAGTGGCAACATGGGAGCACCCAAAACAACTCTCAAAGGCCTGAAAACAAAGGTTGTTCAACATCATGGTTCAGGGAAAGGGAAAAGCTCTCTCAGAGATTTCAGCTGTCAGTTTCCACTGTGAGGAACATAGTGACGCAATGGAAGACCACAGACACAGTTCTAGTTAAGGAACTCCCGAAGTGGCAGACCAAGAAGAATCTCAGATAGGCAGAGGCGAAGGATGGTGAGAACAGTCATAGTCAAGCCACAGACCACCTTCAAAGACCTACAACCTCATCTTGCTGCAGATGGTGTCACTAATCATCGTTCAACTATACAGCACACTTTGCACAAGGAGAGGCTGTATGGGAGAGTAATGCAGAAGAAGCCTTTTCTGCAGACACGCCACAGTCACTTGAGGTGTGCTACAGCACATTTGGACAATCCAGCTTCATTTTGGAATAAAGTGCTGTGTACTGATGAAACTAAAATTGAGTTATTTGGACATAACAAGGAGCGGCACACATCCCAAGACAAACATTTGCTACCCACAGTAAAATTTGGTAGCGGTTCCATCAGGCTGCGGGACTGTGTGGCCAGTGCAGGTACTAGGAATCTTGTTAAAGTTGAGGATCGCATATTCCAGTTAATATCTCCAGATTCTTGAGAACAATGTTCAAGAATCAGTGACAAAGTTGCACCGAGGCCAACGACCCAAAACCCTGCTCAAAATCTACTAAGGCATTCATGCAGAGGAACCAGTACAACATTCTGGAATGGCCATCTCAGTCCCTAGACAAATGTGAGCTGTCCATGCTCGGAAACCATCAAACCTGACTGAACTGGAGATGTTTCTAAAGAAGAATGGTCCAAAGCACCTTCAACCAGAATCCAGACTGGAAGCTGTAGGAAGCGTTTAGCGGCTGTTATTTCTACAAAAGGAGGATCTACTAAATATTGATGTAATTTTTCTGCTGGGGTGCCCAAATTTATGCACCTGCCTAATTTTGTTTGAATAATTACTGCACACTTTCTGTAAATCCTATACACTTCATTTCACTTCTCAAATATCACTGTGTTCATCTGCTATATGATATATTTAACTCAAGTTGCTGATCTGAACAACCAATGATTTATAAACTAAAATCATGAAAATTATCAGGGGTGCCCAAACTTTTTCATACGACTGTAGGTACACTTCAACTATGAGAGACAAACTGAGAAAAAATCAGGAAAATCACATTGTAGGATCTTTTTTAAAGAATTTAATTTTTAAATCATGGTGGAAAATAAGTATTTGGTCACCCATAAACCAAGCAGCATTTCTGGCTTCTCACAGACCTGTAACAACCTCTTTAAGAAGCTCTTCTGTCCTCAACTCATTACCTGTATTAATTTGGCACCTGTTTGACCTCGTTATCTGTATATAAAAGGACACCTGTCCACAGCCTCAAAACAGTCAGACTCCAAAACTCAACCATGGCCAAGACCAAAGAAGCAAAGAAAATTGTAGACCTGCAGCAGGCTGGGGAGAGTGAATCTACAATAGGCAAGCAGGTTGGTGTGAATAAATCAACTGTGGGAGCAATTGTAAGAAAATGGAAGCCATACAAGACCATTGATGATCTCCCTCGATCTGGGGCTCCACGCAAGATCTCATCCCGTGGGGTCAAAATGATCATGAGAACAGTGAGCAAAAATCCCAGAACTACACAGAGGGACCAGATGAATGACCTGCAGAGAGCTGGGACCAAAGTAACAAAGGCTACCATCAGTAACACACTATGATGAGAGGGACTCAGATCTGACCCCCCTGCTTAAGCCAGTACATGTCCTGGCCCGTCTGAAGTTTGCCAGAGAGCATATGGATGATCCAGAAGAGGATTGGGTGAATATCATGTGTTCAGATGAAACCAAAATAGAACTTTTTGGTAAAAACTCAACTCGCTGTGTTTGGAGGAAGAAGGTTGCATCCCAAGAACACCATGCCTACTGTGAAGCATGGGGGTGGAAACATCATGCTTTGGGGCTGGTTTTCTGCAGCGGGGGCAGGACGACTGATCCATGTTAAGGGAAGAATGAACGGGGCCATGTTTCGTGAGATTTTAAGCCAAAACCTGCTTCCATCAGTGAGAGCATTGAAGATGGAACGTGGCTGGATCTTTCGTTAAAAGCATTTCAAGGTCTCCAGACCTCAACCCCATAGAAAATTTGTGGAGGGAGTTGAAAGTCTGTGTTGCCCCAAAACATCACTGCTCTAGAGGAGATCTGCATGGAGGAATGGGCCAAAAAACCAGCTACAGTGTGTGCCAACCTGGTGAAGACTTACAGGAAACGTTAGACCTCTATCATTGCCAACAAAGGTTATGTTACAAAGTATTGAATTGAACTTTGGTTATTGACCAAATACTTATTTTCAACCATAATTTACAATTAATTTAATTTCCCGTATTTTTTGGACCATAAGGCGCACTTAAAATCCTTTAATTTTTCAAAAATCGACAGTGCGCCTTCAAATGCGGTGCGCCTAATGTATGTATTAATTCTGGTTGTGCTTTCTGACCTAGAACCGATTTTAAGCTTACGGCCACCGTAGTCAGGAGCCTCGTGTAGGAGTAATATGATCTGTGCTTCAACATTACAGTGTGTGCATTCATTCATTCATTTTCTATACCCGCTGCCTCAAAAATGGCACCTGTTAAGAGACATGCTTATGAAGCGGATTTCAAACTCAACGCTATCAGTCACGCAGTACAATATGGAAATCGAGCAGCTGAACCCAAGTAACAGCAACGAGACTGACTCGGATAATGATGAGAGGGATCTGGGCATGCTTGTGAGTGTATTGTTTTGTATTTTATGTGTTACAACTGAACAATGCTGAGAGTTATTGTGAAAGAGTTGAACAAAGTTTGACTTATAAGAGTTTTGTTTCATTTAATGCGCCTTGTAACCCGGTGCGCTTTATGTATGAAAATAGATCCGTTAGCAGCCGATCGTTGATATTGCGTCTTATGGTCCGCACCGGATACGGTAAGCTAGTGCCATACAATATAATCCTTTAAAAATCCTACAATGTGATTTTTTTTTCTCATTTTGTCTCTCATAGTTGAAGTGTACCTATGATGAACTAAGACTAAATACTTTTTTTTGCCCCACTGCACACTGGTCATCATTCACAGTGACTTAACCTGGCACCTTTGTAGGACGTACTAAAGTACATTTCTTTAATGTTCTGGGCCCATTCATTCTAAAGAACCATATTTAAACATCATCAACTAAATACCGAACTGAAGGATTGTAATTTAATCTAGTTCAGTGTCTATATGTCTGAGGACAACCAGACTCACATGTGAAAATATGATTTCAGTTAAACTGACCTCCTTTTGCACTGTTTTACCCTGCTATAATTCTGCCAACAACAACTAATCAAACGCTAAAAATTCAGTTTCATTCTAGCTTTTCAATCTTCGACATCAGCAGATTAAAAATTTGCTTAAAACAGTTTCTGATATCACATATTGTAGGTAGAAAAGCACACTTTTGTATTTCATCAGTCTTGACATATGTACAAGAATGCTGGCGTGAAGAGGAAGTTAAAGGCTGCAACTCACAGGTATACTGCTGAGATTCACAGTGCAGTCCTGAGCCACAGGGCCACTCTTCCTCACCTTGCCAAATACAAGCATGACATTGGAGAACAGGGCTGAGAAGCTGAGTTCCACCTGAGCCCCGCATAAAAATTCCAGAAGCGATCGGCCTGGCAGAACTGGGAAGCAAATGTCATTAATCATATCAAATATCACACACTGTCATGAACTCCCTCCGTTTCAAAGAAACTCATAACTTGTGACTGCAATCTCGAGAGAAGGTGGGTCATGCAGCAAGACAACAACCCTAAGCACACAAGTCGTTCTACCAAAGTTAACAGTTAAAGAAGATTAACTTAATGTTTTGGAATGGCTAAGTCAAAGTCCTGACCTTAATCCAACAGAAATGTTGTGGAAGGACCTGATGCGAGAAGTTCATGCGAGAAAACCCAAAAAAATCCCAGTTGAAGCTGTTCTGTACAGAGGAACGAGATCAAATTCCTCCAAGTTGATGTGCAGGACTGATCAACAGTTAACGCAAAATGTTTAGTTACAATTATTGCTGCACATGGGGGTCACACCAGATAATGAAAGCAAAGGTTCACATACTTTCACCACTCATAAATATGTAAAAAGAGTCTTTTACAACTATAGTGGATCTTGGTGGGACCACGTTATCCTTAAAAACGTTGTTTTAATACTCAAAAATATTCCACAATAGTCCATTTTTTCCTCTGTCCCACAGTCCTGTAGGCAAATAACTGTGATAACTGAGTAGTAGTGGTACCACCATTAACAGTGAGAGGCAGCAGTATGCAACAGAAGCATATCGACTGACAAAAGGCAAAAGAAGGTGGCAGCTTAACTTTTAAAATGTTGCTTAGAATGAAGAAGCTTGAATCGAAATCCATTTGCCATGTGACAAAATTTTACTTCCTGAAAACTACCAGATCTGTACTAACTTAAATGACTGCACACTTCTACATGATTGTGAGCATTTAAACAGTAAACCAGTCTCCATTCAGTTCTGATTTTTGCACTGGCAGTAACATTAATCTGACTTGAATAATAATACATTCCTAATTTGTTTGTTTGCCTATTACATTTTTGCAATTGGTGTATAAAAAAAATAAATAAATAAAGCCTCAATAGCAGTACCATAAAATCAATTTGAAAGGTGACTATTTGTTCAGCAAATCCTTTATTAAAGCTTATACAAATCAAAGGAAAATGTTCTAAATATACAAAGTGCATTTTTTAAAAATTAAATGTAAATATAAAACTTTGCTGATTAATTCATGGTGCTCTAGGAGTTTCCGAAACTCACCATTAGCCTGTTTCCAACAAGCTTCTCGAAGTCGGAGCTCCATGGTGTGCCCTGCCGTACCCACTGGATCAGTGAGGGCCCGTGGTTCCTTCAGTGTGTGTTTTATCTCAACCACCTGCCTGCCACACACCAGCTGGTCTTTACCAAGATCTTAAATAAAAAAGGAATAGGATAATTTAGCACTAATCTGTGAATGTGGATGGACAGAAGTTTGAAGCAACTACTGTATAGTGCCCAAACGAAGTTAAACTTGAAGAAGTTGTGATTCTTCATCATTATCATCATTATTGTGTAGCCTTACTGGATTTGCATCTTATGTATAAATTTGTTTAGTAAGATACTGAAAATATCTTCAAATGCTGCATTGATGATCTTGGAAGGAGAACAATGAGCTTCACTAGCACTTTGGCTCACATTAAAGTCTATATTAAACAATCACTGTATTCCATAATGATCACTAAAAGATGTCACAACAACAGATTAATAAAAAAATAATAAATAAAATACAGATCAAAGAGGCACAGTATCTCAGTGGGGAGCGCTGTCATCCAACAGCGAGAAAGTCCTGAGTTCAATCCCAGCAGTCTGCGTCCTTTCTGTGCGGAGTCTGCATGTGGGTTTACTCCGGGTACTCCGGTTGCCTCCCACAATACAAAGACATGCACTAGATTTACTGATTACTCTAAAGTGTGTTTGTGTGCGTGTGTGTGTGTGCGTCCTACAATGGATTGGCTGGTTGTCTAAGGTTGTTCCTGCCTTGCAACCTATGCCACCCTATGCCAGGATTAAGCGGATAAGAATGTGAATGTATGAATTAATGAAATACAGATTGGAGCTGATCAGTATATTCAAATCTGAAATATCTTTTTCTAGCTGTAACACAACAAACTGGAAATTTTAATCTGATAATTGGGGAGGCAATGGCCAGCACTTGACTCTATCCTGGTGTTTATAAAACCACTCTTAAACACTTTTAGCAGTATGTGTCAGGGCATTATTATCCCGAAATATAGGGTTACAGCTCGCAGCAGCCGTTGGACAGAGAGTGCAGTCCGTGCAATAAGCCTGTAATAGGTGTCAGGTTTCATATCACACATTACAGAAGAATGAAGTCACAGGCACCTCCTACTTACAAAGGCAAATTATGAGAGAACTGCCAAACAACTGTGTCACACCCCTTCTCCATGTGATGCATTGAAATATGTGATAACATAATCCTGTTCGAGTACCGAAAGCATAAATGTTTTACTATCCAAAGGTTTCGTTTCCTTTAAAACTATGTTTATTACATAGCAGTTATTTTCTTATCAGTACAAAACATTATCCTAGAAAACTTTCATGTACAGTGGGGCAAAAAAGTATTTAGTCAGCACTGACTGTGCAAGTTCTCCTACTTAGACAGATGAGAGGGGTCTCTAATTTTAATAATAGCTACACTTCAACTATGAGAGACAAAATGAGAAAGAAAATCCAGGAAATCACATTGTAGGATTTTTAAAGAATTTAATTGTAAATTATGGTGGAAAATAAGTATTTGGTCGATAACAAAAGTTCAACTCAGTACTTTGTAACATAACCTATGTTGGCAATGACAGAGGTCAAACGTTTCCTGTAAGTCTTCACCAGGTTGGCACACACCGTAGCTGGTATTTTGGCCCATTCCTCCATGCTGATCTCCTCTAGAGCAGTGATGTTTTAGGGCAACACGGACTTTCAACTCCCTCCATAAATTGTTACATTTACATTTACAGCATTTAGCAGACGCCCTTATCCAGAGCGACTTACAATTGATACAATCTTACAATCCAAGCAATTGTGGGTTAAGGGTCTTGCTCAAGGACCCAACAGTGGAAGCTTGGCAGAGGTGGGATTTGAACCCTGGACCTTCTGGTCCATAGTCCAGTACCTTAACCGCTAGGCTACCACAGTTTTGGGGCTGTCGCTGGGCAACACTGACTTTCAACTCCCTCCACAAATGTTCTATGGGGTTGAGGTCTGGAGACTAGCTAGGCCACTTCCAGGACCTTGAAATGCTTTTTATGGAGCCACTCCATCGTTGCCTGAGCGGTGTGTTTGGGATAATTGTCTTGCTGGAAGCCCCAGCCACCTTCCATCTTCAATGCTCTCACTGATGGAAGGAGGTTTTGGCTTAAAATCTCACGACACATGGCCTCGTTCATTCTTCCCTTAACACGGATCAGTCGTCCTGTCCCCTTTGCAGAAAAACAGCCCCAAAGCATGATGTTTCCACCCCCATGCTTCACAGTAGGTATGGTGTTCTTGGGATGCAGCTCAGCATTCTTCTTCCTCCAAACACGACGAGTTAAGTTCTATTTTAGTTTCATCTGACCACATGATATTCACCCAATCCTCTTCTGGATCATCCATATGCTCTCTGGCAAACTTCAGACGGGTCTGGACATGTACTGGCCTAAGCAGGGGGCCACGCCTGGCACTGCAGGATCTGAGTCCATCTCGGCATAGTGTGTTACTAGCTCTCTGCAGGTCATTCTTCAGGTCCCTCCGTGTAGTTCTGGGATTTTTGCTCACCGTTCTCATTATCATTTTGACCCCACGGGATGAGATCTTGCGTGGAGCCCCAGATCGAGGGAAATTATCAATGGTCTTGTATGTCTTCCATTTTCTTACAATTACTCCCACAGTTGATTTATTCACACCAACCTGCTTGCCTATTGTAGATTCACACTTCCCAGCCTGCTGCAGGTCTACATTTTCTTCCTGTTGCCTTTCGACAGCTGCTGCAGGTCTTGGCCATGGTTGAGTTTGGAGTCTTACTGTTTGAGGCTGTGGACAGGTGTCTTTGATACAGGTAACGAGGTCAAACAGGTGCCATTAATACAGGTAACGAGTGGAGGACAGAAGAGCTTCTTAAAGAACCTTGCTTGTTTGTGGGTGACCAAATACTTATTTTCCACCAATTTACAATTTAATTCTTTAAAAATCCTACAATGTGATTTCCTGGATTTTCTTTCTCATTTTGTCTCTCATAGTTGAAGTGTAGCTATGATGAAAATGACAGACCTTTCTCATCTTTCTAAGTAGGAGAACTTGCACAATCAGTGGCTGACTAAATACTTTTTTGCCCCACTGTGCATATCTTTGTGGTGAACTACATTGCTGCCAAAGAAAGGTTTTCAGTTAGACAGTCCAACTCAGGGCTAAGACAATCACCTTCAGAGACCTTTTCCAAGATGTGGGTAAACTTCTGTGGCTGTAGAATATGTTTGTTCAGATATTTGGTAAATATTCCAGTGCTTTTCCCACCATCCTGTACCTCAAAAGCTTCTGCATCCTCAGTTCTGTCAAGAAAATGCAGTTAATGTGTCAAGCTGAAGAAGACAATGCAATTTTATTATGAGCTTAGCACTGAATATTAAAATACTTACGTGGCATATCCATAAACTGTATTACCCAGTGGTGCAACTGGCTTTATCTCCGAGGCAAGGCCCCTCTGCTTGTACCTTTAACAACATAAAAAGGTTTTATTTGTAAATCCTTTCTCTTAATGAGAAATCATGCCCTCTAAAGCAAATTAAAATATTGTGCAAACAAACGAAGGAGAAAATTCTTAAAAAAATAAATGAACAACAATGTACATTATGTAATACATTTATATAAACTCTATATAATTTATGTAAATCTAAATAATTAGACGATGGACAGAATATAATGTATGAATGAGTTTTACAAAACATAGGCTAATGGTAGAGACAATGTATTTGAATATGCTATTGCCCTTTTTCTTTTTACAGTCACACTCTGTCACATATTAACTCCACGCTTGGTGAAATGATGGTTACTATGTCGTATTTTGTAACTCTGATTTCAATTGTTGGTTTGTGAATCAACATTATATACAAAATTGTCAGGTATTCCTGACAAAGGCAGCCGAACGGTCAGTAAAATATCAAACTCATCAAACTACATGAACCAATCAAGAACACATACCTGAAGACCTTAATTTAACGAAAGAGTATACCACATGTAAACAGTATAATTAATTTGTAATCAGCAGAACTAAAACACAACTATATAGTAAACACTGCGATGGACGGGCATCCCTTCTACATCATGCTCACGTCTGAACCCTGTGTTATCCAGGATAAGTAGTGGAACCCTGTGCCACACTAACCAGGAAAAGCAGGTTTAAAACATGAACAAATCCTAAATAGATATTTTACCATTATTTAGGATTGTCTTATGTCCTTACACGTATCATTATGAAGTATGTGATATTCAAATGGCACATACATTTAGAAAAAGACATAAGTGTATAAAAAGAGAACACTATATAAGAAGAAACACTGTCACTCCTGTGGTTATTGCAGCTAGTGCCAACTAGTGCCAAGTTGTACATGTTACTAACCCTTCTATGGATCTTACTGGTGGTGTAAAAAGGTTGCTCTCCATACCCAGCTGCTCAATTTTTTCCATCCTAAAGGCAATACATTACCTTTGGTGTACAAATCACAGTTGGGATAAGTTATTATTTAAAAGTCTCAGTACTCTGACGATGTAGAGTGACATGCAACGAGTTACTTCTATCTGTGAGAGAATTCTTCTAATCTTACTTGGGGCCAACCCCCAGCCTCAGGCTAGTGTCAGGGGAAAAACTCAATTTTCTGGCAAGGCAATGCAAGCTACACAAAAAGAATATCAGAGACTATGGTATGGGCTTCTAAATCAAGAATGGTTTAATCATTGGCAACTTTGCACACACAGCTTCCGTGGGACTTTTTTCACCTTTATTGACCGCTTTAGTCACTAGTCATTAAGTCAAGTCAAGTCAGATTCTTTTTACAATGGAGCATTGTCTCAAAGCAGCTTTACAAGTTTAGATTATCTCCTAATAACTACGTCCAATCCCAAATTGAGCAAGCCTAGGGCGACAGTGGCAAGGAAAAACTCCCTAGTTCTAGGAAGAAACCTTGGGAGGACCAAGACTCAAAAAGGGACCCAACCTCCTTGGGCGGCATAGATGATAAATCTAAGCCCACTAAGGACAAGTTTGACATAAGATCTACATAAAAAGAATAACTGTATTTGAGTTGTGTGTTGAAATTCATCGTAGTATCACAATTATGAGCACAAATATTAGCAAAAATAACAACATAGCAAAGAGGTCCCAATTGCATCACAACTTTATTCTTTACACTTTATTTTTAGAAGTGTAGATGTTCATGCCTACCATTTTCTGCAGGTATCCAGCAGGATGACATTGAGCCACGTTTGTTTCTCCTGCATGTTGCGCATGACCCTCTGCACGCACATACAATTCGCTGTGAGGTAGGGTCGTGGAGCATCAATGGCCACTAGGTAGTTCCTGCCCATATGTTCATATCCATGGCCAGCATAGTAAAAAACAGCTAGAATTTATTAAAAAGAAAGGGAACCACACTCAATCAATAACTATATACTATGGTATTTTTATGGGTTTTTTTAGTCAATGGATGTGACATCACATTAGTTTACACACAGAACATTCAGTATATTTGCAGTGCAAATTTATTCGTGTAAAACTGTCTGTCACAAACTGAAGCTAAAGTAATAAAAAGTAATATAGCCATAACTTGGTAGAATGAAATTAAATTCAAAACAACAAAATCACAACTCAAGCACTGGTAAAACTGTTTCGTGCCATATATCTAGTGAAATATTCAAATTATTCTTAGCAATTCTTCTTTTTAGGTACTTTATTTTAAGCAATCTCTCTTTACTGGCAGATCTTCTGTGCTTGTGATATTTTCTTTACCGACAGAAGCAGAACATCTGCCACTTTTAGTCATTTTTAACAATTTGTTAGATGACTAGTCAAAAGAAGAAATGGGAAGCACTAAACTACTTTAAGCAAGATTTTCCCCTACTTTAAGCATATTTACTATTTTACTGTTAATACTATTTACTGTTAATGCTACAAAATCATTATTATAGAACACAAGTACACTTCTTCAGAAATTCAAATAGATGATGCGGTGAGGTTCAGCTAAACCATCAGTGCTCAGATATTCAAACTGGGTTGCTCTCCTATGAATTATAATGTCACATAAAGCAGGCATGTACAAACAACAGCATAAACCTCACCGTAGACTCCATAGTTTAGGAGCTGGAGAAACTTATCGATGGCTGCTTGCATCTCATGAAGAGTGAGATCCAGCAGGGAAACGACACGGAAACCAAGCTGCTGCAGCAGATTTGCTAGTTCATGAACATCCATAATGGGAGCCATTAACCGAGGATGGTGGGTGTAGTTAAGGTTTCCAATCAGTAATGCCACTTTGTCTGTTGCTAATTGAAAGATTACTGAATGTTAATTTAAACATTCAGAACATAGCTGAAGGAACATGTTATCAAAAATGCAGATGCAACTTTTTATTACTGAAAACAGGACATGGAATGCAATAAAAATTTATTATTCAGAATTGATGTAGTAAGAGTGAGTACTAATCAACTTGATACTGCTATGAAACCTACCTGTGAAGATCTGTGCTTGAAGCTTATCAGGGGTTGCTTTGGAACAGGAAAACAAGAGGCACAAGGTGATGGAATACATAACCATTGTTTGTACACTTTGACCAATTTCAAATTTCATGACATTTTCTGTCACAGATGAAGACATGGATGATGGCACTAAAACATAAGCAGTACTGTTAGCTTTGGGTGAATTTATAGCACTGGTAGCTAAGCCACTGGCTCTTAATGTTAAACAGCCATTGGTGTGTCTGTGGCATCTTTTCTTTTCTTTAGTTCATAACATTTGCTTCCTATAATATGTTTTTTTAAAGGGGACTTGCCAATAAACAGAAAAAATAATTCATCAAGCACGAACAAAAGCACACCATATACATTTTTGATAACCATGACTTAACTGTTAAAATAATAATTTAATATGGTGAATAAATCAAATGATGAAAGAAAATTGTAGTTATCAGTAAAAATCTACGTGCTCTAAAATTGTTCAGAATTGTCAGTTCTTACCAATCACAACATCGGCTGCCTCTGACCATCTCTCCTCCAAAACATTAGAAACAGCACAGAGATATGAGCCAGCATTATCAGGATTTGCACTCGTTATCTGAAAGAAGCATCAAAATCATTTGTGTGTGTGTGTGTGTGTGTGTGTGTGTGTGTGTGTGTGTGTGTGTGTATACATATATATATATATATATATATATATATATATATATATGAAAGTTTGTGAACCCTTTAGAATTTCTATATTTCTGCATAAATAGATAAGCAGATAAAGAGAACCCAGTTAAACAAGTGAGAAAAAAATAATTATATTTGGTCATTTATTTATTCAGGAGAATTATCCAATATTACATATTAGTGAGTGGCAAAAGTATGTGAGCCTTTGCTTTCAGTATCTGGTGTGACCCCCCTGTGCAGCAATAACTACAGCTAAACGCTTCCTGTAGCTGCTGATCAGTCCTGCACACCGGTTTGGAGGAATTTTAGCCCATTCCTCCGTACAGAACAGCTTCAGCTCCTTCCACAGCATTTCCATTGGATTAAGGTCAGGACTTTGACTTGGCCAAAGTCAATTCTTCTTTAACCATTCTTTTGTAGAACAGCTTGCACTGGAGATCTAGCCTAAAAGTACTTCGTTGTACTGTACAACCCTGCTTCAGTATAATGACAATAAAGTTGAATTGAATTGTGTGCCTAGGGTCATTGTCTTGCTGCATGACCCACCTTCTCTTGAGATTCAGTTCATGGACAGATGTCCTGACATTTTCCTTTAGAATTCTCTGATATAATTCTGAATTTATTGTTCCATCAATGATGGCAAGCCGTCCTGCCCATGTGCAGCAAAACAGGCCCAAACCATGATACTACCACCACCATGTTTCACAGATGGGTTAAGGTTCTTGTGCTGGAATGCAGTGTTTTCCTTTCTCCAGACATAATGCTTTTCTTTTAAACCAAAAAGTTCTATTTTAATCTCATCCATCCACAAAACATTCTTCCAATAGCCTTCTGGCTCGTCCATGTGATCTTTAGCAAACTTCAGACGAGCAGCTATGTTCTTTATGGAGAGCAGTGGCTTTCTCCTTGCAGCCCTGCCATCCACACCATTGTTGTTCAGTGTTCTTCTGATGGTGGCTCATGAACATTAACATTAGCCAATGTGAGAGAGGCCTTCAGTTGCTTAGAAGTTACCCTGGGGCCATGTGTGATCTCGCCAACTATTACACGCCTTGCTCTTGGAGTGATCTTTCTTGGTCGGCCACTCCTGGGGAGGGTAACAATGGTCTTGAATTTCCTCCATTTGTACACAATCTGTCTGACTGTGGATTGGTGGAGTCCAAACTCTTTATAGATGGTTTGTAACCCTTTCCAGCCTGATGAGCATCAACAGCTCTTTTTCTGAGGTCTTCAGAAATCTCCTTTGTTCGTGCCCATGATACACTTCCACAAACGTGTGCTGTGTGAAGAGCAGACTTTGATAGATCCCTGTTCTTTAAATAAAACAGGGTGCCCACTCACACCTAATTGGCATCCCATTGATTAAAAACACCTGACTCTAATTTCACCTTCAAATAACTGCTAATCCTAGAGGTTTCACATACTTTCGCCACTCACTAATATGTAATATTGGATCATTTTCCTCAATAAATAAATGACCAATTATAATATTTTGTCTCATTTGTTTAATTGGGTTCTCTTTATCTACTTTTAGGACTTGTGTGAAAATCTGATGATGTTTTAGGTCATATTTATGAAGAAATACAGAAAAACTATAAAGGGCTCACAAACTTTCAAGCACCACTGTATATAACTGCTAATTTCCTCAGGTTTACATCAGAACAGATGCTAAATATTAATCAAGGTACATGTTAGTATGTGCTTGGTTAAATTTTCATAGCTTAAGTACCTGTGTTGACTCTACAGTGACTGCAAACAAATACACAATTGCATATTTTGCCTTGTAGGACCTTACCTCAAGTGTCTCTGTGCTCGCCTTTTGTAAAAGGTGTCCATTGTGGTACCACTGGTACTGTGGCACAGGGATGCCCAGAGCTGAGCACTTCAGTGTAAAAGAGTCACCAGGCCTCACAGACTGGTAGGGTCTGGGTTGAACTATGATATATGGTTCCCCTTTCCAGTCAGGTGGGGAAACTACTAAAATCCACAATACAAAAAAGGAACTCACTCAAAAGACACTGCTTCCAAAAATGTAAAGATCTCAGAATGTGAAGAGTCAGAATGTGGTGAAATTTCATGCTCATGTCAACACAGTTCCATCACTATTTTATCATAGTACTGGAGTGGTGCTACAGCCCCAAGTTCAGAAAAATAGTACATAAATATGTAAGGCATAAAGAGAAACATGTCATGATATGTGTACCTGCCCACCTGAGTTCAAGACTTTCACTTTGACCCAGTCAGAGAAGGTATAATTGCAGTACAAGTCACTCACTCTACAAATATATTTCTCTGACCTCTGAAGAAAAACATGGAGGTTTGCTTCTCTGCCACCGGCCACCTACAGGGACAGAGTTCATCCATCATGTTTACATTTCGACCAGCATTTATAGTATATAGCATTTACCACAGAATATGTCCCTTGAAAGCAAATAATAACGTATAATGTACAAACCTCTTGTTGTTGCCCATCAAACCACTGGTACCTTAAAGGGCCAGTGCCTACTGCCTGAACACCTACAACTACTGGGTAGTTTTGTGGAACACAAACAGATGTAGGCTGCTGTACAATTGCAACTTCTGCCAAAGAAAAGCAAACAACAAGGATGGAACAAGGACTCTAATCAGAAAGTAGACTAAATAATCAAATAGAATTATCAAACATTTGACTGTTTAAATGAAATGCAGCCAAAGTTAAAGAAAGTATAACAATAAAACCTTATTCATTCAATAAGCAAACAATACAAATATGGGACCTATATGGGAACAAGCTTAGGACCAATGGAACTCATATGACCTTAGGGAATTAATTAATGTGGTTGTGATCGTAAGTTGCACATTGGTCTTATATACCTACATTAAAAATAATCACTAATATCAAGGTTGATCCAGCCTAAACAACTGCAATATGTTATTTTTCTTGCCAGACTGCCCACCCCTAGTAAACATCCAAATGTACTCCTGGGGGCAGGTGTGACTGAAAAACATGACCCGGAATAAAGTTCGCCTTATTGTGAATAAGACATTTTTTTGTACAAGAAACAACTGGATATAGACTGCAGGCTATTGAAAGACTATGCTGCAGTTGCAATTTGGGATAAAAAACATAAATAGACCCTAAGGCCTCATAAAGCATTCTATTCAGACTGTGTTTGAGACAAGGCTCCATTGTAAAAAGAGGATGCGCAACCAGGATGTAGGTCACTAACATTACAAGAGTGTTTCTGTTACAGAGAATTTGGTCCTACCTAAATATAAATGAATTACCGTGTCTGTAAATTATCGTTCTCTTTAAAGTTTTAAAGGAGTGCCACTCACCAATTTTCATGATTGTTGGCCCTTCCTCAACTTGGTTCAGAAGGACCTTGAGCACTGCAATGCTCTGGATCAGTAAGTCATCTTACATCTTATGTGCTGTGAAATCACACAAAACACATTAAACACACCCACAATGCACAACAATGGCAAAAACGAAACTGACAACTCGGACAAGGTTAAACAAGGAACTTAATGGGGAACAAGACACACAGACAGGCAGACACACAGACACAGACAAAAACACGCAGAGACACAGAGACACAGAGATACACACACACACACACACACACACACACACACACACACACACACACACACACACACACCACACCCCCCCCCCCCCCCCCCCCCCCCCCACACACACACACACACCTCGATATGATCACTATCAACTTTTTATATGGAGCATAAATAACCCTGCCTTCAGCAGAATCAGAATAAAAACATCGGCCATCTCACAAATCTGCGATAGTTTTAACTGAGTTACAACAGAATTTAAATTAATCAAAAACACATTTACCTTGCAACTGTGAACAAATAAACAGATTCCTAATCCAAAAGAAGCGGTGAAGGTCCAATAAAACCGGCAGCTACTAAAAATTAAGGATAATCTTCAATCTGTCTGCTCTCATGCTAAAGTGAGTCTATTCCCGGAACAATCAGATCCTCCCACTACCGGAATGTCTACAGTAGCTGAGCCCTGTTTTTTCCCTACATAACTGTTAATTCTACAGTATACGTAAGAAATAGTTATGTCTAATTCTTGTCAAAAAGTAAGAAACACACACACACACACACACACACACACACACACACACACACACACACACTGATATTATCTTTATCATTATATTCTTTATTTTATTTAGTATATTTTTATTTGATTATGTTTTCACTTTTATTAATTTTATTCTCTACTACATTTATCAAATGCTCTGTTTTAAGTAATTTTATAATTATAATTCTCTACTTTAAGTATTATACTTAGATTCTGTTTATTTAAACTATTATTATACATTTATTATTTCAGTAATTTAATTTTATTTTACTTATAACATCTAGGCTGCCAAAGGAGGTTGGGTCCCTTTTTGAGTATTGGTCTTCCCAAGCTGCATGCCAGTTGTCCCAACCTGCCAGAGTTTATCGATTCCTTTGCTGTTTGCAGACCAGAAACTTGCACACTTTTTCTTCATCAAGTGTCTCATCATTTTTCTACTTTACATTAAATAAACCTTTCTCCACCAGAAGCGGCACTGTTACGTGAATCATCAGAACAGCTAAACTAAAACATCAAATGTATCTGGTAAGGTAATATGTAGGTTCAGTAGCTTAATTACCTTAATAATAAGGTAATATTAGAACAGAACTTTCTGTAAAAAATTAATATTGTGTGCCACTTTACCTGTAATATGGTTCGACATCATGTAATAACTGTAAATGTTTTTTTAGGTAATGTTCTAAGAGCAACAGAAAACATGACTCGCAGATGTTGGCAGAGTAGCAAAAAGCCTTATTTAAAACGGACAAAAAACCAATATGATCTTGTACTTGTTATCTGTGGAATTTAAAATGTATTGAAGTCTACAAAACCCAACATCTTTATTATGAATACATGTGCTGATCTTAAAACATTTGATGCAAACAGCACTCCAAGTAATCTCATTTGTAGATAAATTTGGGGCAGCAGATAAACAACAGACATACTCGATTTTTAAATGTAGTTACTCCATAACATGAAACTATTAGGTTGAACTTCTGCGTTAATGTTGTCACCTGTTGGTGAATGACACTAAACTGTGAAAACTAAAATTGCATTCCAGTTGTTCAAGATGGCTGTTCTCATTATTGTATAATGTTGTTACGTGTTTATGCTTTGTTCATTTTCAAAAATCACAAATAGTTGTTATATTTATAAGACAGTTATGTAAAGTGATTACCGTGTGTGTTGCACTGCATGGCGCACATGTTCCATGTTTTTGGGGCAGCCTGTAACCAGAGCTCTTTTATGTTTGGAAAATGAAGCAACAGGACTCGAGCAATAGCCAAGTCTGTTGACTCTGTTAGGGAACTCAGGCTACCGGGGGTGGGGGGTATCTCACTTCTGCTTTAGCTCGACCACGGTCCAATACCCTGGTAAAAAAAAAAAACCTATATTATCCCATTTTGTGTGTGGTCAGCTAAAATAAATAAATTGTTCTGGTCCATTTCTACTTTCTAATCACTCACTATGCTTTACAATTTCATGAATCCGTTAAAATTTCGTAGTGAGCTGGACCTTAATTACCAGAGATCACACCTATGACTCTTCCTTGAAGTGTCCTTGCAAGAGGCTTTAAAGAGATGGCTAGATTCGGAAAATGTGATGTGCTCTACCACCTATTTGTAGGACTTCTATAAATAGGGCCCTTCTGGCACCACATGCTCAGCCATGATTGACAATTGCAGTGCTTTGCTACAGTGACAGCAACCTAGAAGGACTAAGGAAAACAGACAAATGGTGAGTATTTATATATTTTCGTTGTGTATAAATCAGTAAAAGAATGCCAAATACGACAGAATACTTCACTGGTTACTAGTTAAAGTATGTAGCTATACATAACCAATCTTAAAGCAGATTCACAACAAAAAATGATCCTATTAATAACTTATTCCCACTCTGATTAAACTTGTCTGGATTGTTTCTTACCAATTATCCATTTTATTAATCACCATATTTTCTTATATCTGAACTGTTCTTTGATAATTTGTTGTAATTCTCAATTTATTCTTTATCTGGTTTTTTTTGTTGTTTTTTTTTCAGTTTTAGATAAAGACTGGTTTTATTCCGACGAGTGGCAGGAGCTATTGTGCAGCAAGGCAGCATTTCCTTTTGGATTATAGAAACTATATTTTTTTGGGAAGGAGACAATGGCATCACGGAGACCCACAGTCCGTTCTTATTCAGGGAACGGGAGATCAGGCAGTCAAAATGGGGACAATGCCCCTTCACCTCGCTTAGACAGCCGCAACTACCTCTCCAATGTCCGTCCTGAAAACAGGTAAAGAAGATTTTATCCCGTTTGCTAGAGCACATGCTGGATTTGTAATGTTAGTTCATTTTCGTTATGCTTTATAATGTCAGACACTGATAATCTAGCCACAGTGCAGATATCATAATGCTAAACATAATCCTGTAATCCCAAACAAAATGTAATTTTTTTTTTTTAATCATTTTTGTCCTTAATGTTTATGTTTTGTCTGTAGACTAATACATAGCTATATATACTAGCCAAAAGTTTCAGAATACCACTAATTTCAGTTTTTGTTGATATTTTAAGTTTAAAGTATCAGTTGACCTTGAAATAAATTGAACAAGTAATGTAATCATCTTGTTTAACAAAATTGAGTCTACAAGTAGCCACCTTTTTGCAGATCTAACCCACAAGGCACTGCTGCAAAAAGTCCCACAAAATACATTGCAATTGCATTCCATGATTTCAAACCTGGTGTCTTATTCTTCACTTCTACAGTAGTTCTGACATAGCCTGGGGTTTCACTGTCTTGCTTTAGGATGAAGCTCAGATATTACCGCAGGGTGTTGTGGTGTGGTAATGCTGTGGTAGCCTGTTTGGTTCAGGGTGCATTTTTCTCACCATTATTATAGCAATATACTTCATCAATATAGTTTTTGCAATATTGTTTAAATACTGTCCTAAAACGTGTAATTAAAAAGTCTGTTCCAAGACTTCGTTTATACAGACAAAGGGTTAAATAGTAATCATGTAATCATGTGGCAGCAGGGCAACGCGTAAAATCTTGCAGATATGATCCAGCAGCTTCAGCCATCAGAATGAGGAAATGATGTGATCTCAGGGATTTTATCTTGGCATGATTGTTAGTATTTCTATAGCTGCTGATCTCGTGGGATTTTCACACACAACAGTCTCTAGTGTTACTCAGAATGGTGCGATAAAGAAAAAACTTCCAGTGAGTGGCAGTTCTGTGGATGGAAATGCCATGATGATGAGCAAGGTAACAGAGAATGCAGACTGTTTTGAGCAGATTGTAAGGGTACGGTAACACAAATAACCAACTGCTCAATTGTGTTTAGCAGAAAAGTATGCCAGAATGCACAAAATGTCCAACCTTGAGGTGGATGAGCTACAACAGCAGAAGCCCACTTTTGTTTCTGCTTCTATCAGCCAAGAACTGAGGCAGAATTTGGTATCAACAGCATGAATCCATGGACATAAACTGCCTTGAGTCAACAGTCCATGCTGGTGGAGGTGGTGTAACGGTGTGTAGAATGTTTTCTTGGCAAACTTTGGGCTTCGATAATACTAATCAACCATGGCTTGAATGCCACAGCCTTTTTGAGCATTGTTGTTGACCGTGTGCATCCCTTCATGGCCACAATTCTTCTAATATGTATTTCCAGCCTGTTGATGCACCATGTCACAAAGCTAAAGGTCTACAAACTGCTTTCTTGAACATAAACAGGACGTTCTTCCCCAGACACCGGATCTGAATCCAATAGAAGATGTTTGGGATGTGGTACAACTTCAGATTCATTCACAACATGAAATCTGCAGGAATTGTATGATGTAACATTTCAACATGGAGCAGAATTCTCAGAGAAATGTTTACGACATCTTGTTGAATCAATGGCACGAAAAACTGAGGCTGTTTAGAGAGCAAAGGGAGGAGGAGCTACCCAGTAATCGTGTAGTGTTTGTTCAGTTCTGAAAATCCTACAATAGTTTTTTTTTTTGTTGTTCAAATATTCAGCTTTTCACTTAAATTGTTATTCTTTCAAACATTATTAAATTCAAGAGAAATTTCAAATAGAAGCATTTTCATTAGAGGTTTGGTTTGGTTACTGTGTATGTATATCTGTTTATCTATCATCATATATGTATATTGTTTATGTCACGCTGTTATTGTGGGGACAAAACAGCATTTAAACAATTCTTGTTTTGGTTTGCCTTTTTCTAAATAGCTACTCAACTCACAGGTATTCAAACTACAAATCACTGAGGTAAAAAAAAAACTTTTAAAAGAATACCTAAACTAATATCACAGCTAACAAACCAAATCCCAATATCCCCATTTAATTATTTTGTTTGTAATTCTCTAAAACAGAAACCAAAACATGTTTTGAGTTTAAGATAATGTACTTGTTTATTGTACCAAGCTTTGTGTTCCATGTACTAAAAAACATATGCACTAGTGTTTAGCAAAAAACCTGAAGAATGCTAAGTAATATGCATCTGTGATACAGAATGCTTTAACATTTTCATATGTTTAAGAATGCAACCTTAATTTACTAAACTCACTAAGCATTCCTCCTGTGATATCATATGTTATTAATATGTCCCCCTTCATATATCAATCAATCACTCATCCCATTATAACCCTCTTATCATGGAGAGGGTCTTTGGGGGTGCTGGATGGCTTGAGGTGTTTGTTGGGGGTTGAGGGGTAGGGCTCGGGGGCATTAACCACAACTTTCACAGGGCACAGATGAGCATATGTATACAGTGGTGTTGGAAGGTTTGTGAACCATTTTGAATTGTCTATAATTTTCATATTTCTCTAATTCTGTTTTTCTATATTTCACACAAGCCCTAAAAGTAGAGCCACAATATATGGTTCCCCTTTCTAGTCAGGTGGGGAAACAACTAGAATCCACAATCAAAAAAAGGAACTTGCTCACAAGACACTGTGACCTGGTTAGCATTGTGCATGATTTCTATTAGGGTTAAAGACAAATAAAATAAAGCAAAGTTCTTAAAATTATGAGGCACGTGATTTTATTATCATGTTTGATTTTTTCAGTGGTGCTTAAAATTTGTGAACCCTTCGGACTTTTCTATATTTCTGTATAAATATGATCTACAAAATCATCATCCTATATCTGTGTCTGAACTGAGTTGAGTAACATTATAGCAGGTGTGTCCATACCTTTGACCGGTACTGTATAACATGTATATCAGTTTACCAGTCATGAAAACAGTAGCATTTTAGGCCTCGATCTTTTTCATCTTAGAGTTAAGCTCATATAGATAGAATTTGATTTCAGGACAATAACACTTACTGGTGGTCACCACAACAATCTCTGAGTTGAATAGACACAGCTTAAAAAGTGTTTGTAAGTTTCAGCAGCCACAAATGTGACAGCACACTACCTACAGTTTAATACTTTTTACTGTGGTAGCTTTATTGATGTTTGGAAAGTCCTGGTGATGTTTTTTCCCCACCCGGAATGATACATTCGTTCTGTTCCTCTTGGATTCTGTTCCAATTAACCTAATTAACAAAAAAACCCAAGCCGACATGGTGAGAACATGCAATTGGACAGTTGCCTTCTCACCTCAAAGCCAGCAATCAGGTTCTCTTATGAGCTTAATGAACATTATTGGCATAAGTAAGCAACTGCCAGTCATATGCAGCAGTTAAAATATTGATCAATATATAAAGTACACTTTTAGACAAGAGATATCAGGATGATGTCTTTTTTATTTGTGTAAATACCTGTTATATGGAACAGTTTGAGGGGGTGACGTCTGAGAACTAAGGATATTTTTTCTTTATATCTCACTGTCATAAATATACAATATACATAAATCAGCCACTGCCTCCTTAACAATGTTTGGGCAGTTTTACACGTCACACATGAAGGTCTGGACCCAGGGTCTCCCAGCAGAACATTACCCAGAGCATCACACTCCCTCCACCAGCTCATCCTCGTCCCACAGTGGATCCTGGTGCCCAGGTACCTGACTGAACATGGAACTCATAGGTCTGGACCATCTTTTACCATTGTTCCAAGGTCCAGTTCTGACACTCGTGTGCCCATTGTAGGAACTTTTGACAATGGACCGGGGTTAAAATGGTGAGTGCTATGTCACTAGTCCACCTCATACTCAGCACTGGGCGCTGCACTATGTGTTGTGACGTGAAACACAGTAGAATTTCTATCCATTTGGACCAGATGGGATCAGATTCTTTTTTTTTTGTGCACTGATGAGCCACTGTGGGTAGGTACTCACATCTGCTGAGTGGGACACCCCACAGTCCTTATTGTTTAGGAGATTCTCCAACCCAGTTGTCTGGACATAACAACTTGTCCCTGATTCAAGTCTGTGGCTCAAGTCTTTACTACTGAACATATTTCCCACATCCAACATCTCCACTACGAGAACAGACTTGTCACTTATTCGTTTAATATATCCCAGAGCTTAACATGTGCTGCTGGAACTAAATAATCAATTATTATTTCCTATTCGATCAGTGTGTGGTTTAAATGTTTGATTGGTATATACATATTTTTACCTATATGCTATTTCACTCACCAGCCACTTTATTAGGTACACCTTGCTAGTACCTGATTGGACCCCCTTTTTGCATTCAGAACTGCTTTAATTCTTTATGGTATAGGTTCATCATACTGCTGGAACATTCCTCAGAGATTTTGGATCATATTGACATGAGAGCCTGATGCACTTGCTGCAGATTTGTCAGCTGCACATCCATCATGTGAATCTCCTGTTCAACCACATCCCAAAGGTTCACTACTGGACTGAGATCTGGTGACTGTGGAGAACGTTTGATGAGATGAGCCCGTGCCAATTGTAAACTCAGTTACCTGTTCTTAGCTGACAGGATTGGTGCTCGTTTTGGTCTTCTGCTGCAAAGTTGGTCATGCTGTTTTATGTAGAGATGCTCTTCTGCATACGTCTGTTGTAACGAGTGGTTATTTGAGTTACTGTTACCTTTCTTTCAACCAGTCAAGCAGTCTGGCCATTCTCCTCTGGACTCTGTCATCATCCAGGTATTTTCCCCCAGAGATATGCCCTCACTGAATATTTTCTCTTTTTTGGACCATTCTCTGTAAATCCTAAAGATGACACTGTGTTTGAAAATCCCAGTAGATCAGCAGGTTCTAAAATACTCAGACCAGCCCATCTACCACCAACAACCATGCCATGTTCAAAATCACTTAAATCTCCTTTCTTCCCCATTATGTGGTTTGCCCATGTGTTTTGCTGAACAAGTGTACCTAAAAAAATGGACGGTGAGGGTATATGGTTTATATATATATATATATATATATATATATATATATATATTATGCATGTATAGGGATGATTGAGTGCTGCAACCCTTGTACTAAGTTGTTTAAAGGGATGCTCGTTTTATTTGAACTATAGGTAACTTGTGTGTTAAAAGCCACTTTGTATGGCTTTCCATATACAGGAGCACATTTTGTAGTGTCATGTCTCAGCTGACAGAAGAAACCCAACCGTGTTTTGAGACTACTATCAAGTCCAAGGCAGTATCAGAGGCCTGCAATGTGAAATTCACATGTGTGGTCACAGGTAAGTCTGCACTGTATTAGGACAGATTTAATGAAATGAAAGGATTAAAAAAGTATGTTACCAATTGTGTGTATTCATAACTTGGAAATGTTTGAATGTAAATCAACTATGAATTAGAAGTCATTTCTGTTCAGTATTTCATAAAGCATGAGTGAATCACATGTAGCCTTTTTAAAATATTACAGATAAGCAGGCTGGCATTTTAGCAATATATGTACCAGTGCTTAGAAACTGTACTGACAAGAGCATCCTTCCACCCATTGTTTCAAACAGTTAAAAAAATTATGCCAAAAGTTTCATCCTAGGGATGTTTATCTGACACATGTTGTTAATCTGGTTCACTCTGGTGCAAATAATTGATTAAGCTGTGTAATGTTCCTTTATTACGTTCCATTGAAATACAACATTTGCAAGATATATTTAATTATTCACAGCACAATATCTTCTTCTTATTTTTTTATAGGTTACCCAATCCCTGAGCTCACATGGTATAAAGATGACATGGAATTAGACCGCTACTGTGGTCTTCCCAAATACGAAATTTTTCGTAATGGGAAAACTCATACACTCCATATCTACAAGTATGTTGATCAAAATTGACTGAACTAATTTTCTATTAAGGCAGGTGGCATTATTAAGCTTCATGTTGTGTTCTGGTCAACTTTAGTAATTTGCTCCATCATAATCATGGTTCCTGTCATCTGACTGGCATAAGACAACATGACATTGTCCACACAATGCATTTAAATATACAACATCAATGATAACTGGTTTCACTAATTTTAGGCAGTTAGTTCAAATTTGTAACAGATGTGATGTTCCAGGTTCAACCAGCTATAATAAATGTGTTTTAAAGGACGTGCAAATCCTGTGACAGATCTGACCTGACTTTTCAGGTCTGAGTGCTCAGATGTGATAGTTTTAAAGTGCCCGGCCAAATCTGAAAATGAACATCAAGGATAATATACTGATTTGAACACAACAGGAGGGTTAATAAGCTCTGCCACAAACCAATATTAGTATTAATTAGACAGGGTCATTATTGTGCTCAGTATGTTATTCAAACTTTGGTGTGGCATGTTTTAAGTGTCTGTACTTGGTGACTGTGCAGTGATTGCCCATTTCTTTGTAGCTGTTCAGTAGATGATGCAGCGATCTATCAGGCCTCAGCCCGGAACAGCAAGGGTATTGTCTCTTGTTCTGGTGTATTAGAGGTGGGCAGCATGAGCGAGTACAAAATCCACCAGCGGTTCTTTGCCAAGCTCAAACAGAAGGCTGCACTCAAACAACGAGAGCTACAAGAGAGTCAGCACCAAGATAAGGAGAATGTTCAACAGGAACAACTGGGTGCCAACCAGGACCACACTTTGAGGAAACTCAGGTTTTTTGAAGCTCCAGACCACAACTTTCCTTTTATCCTGGATGGAGAGGACAATGTGAATCATGTGGAAACCATCTTGCATGATGCAGCAGCTCTTGATGAGGAGTTAAATGATATGTCAGTGAAAGCCCCTATATCCCAGATAAGATCTAATATAAATAAAGAAAATATCAGTCAGCAGAGGGGTTCAGACATAAGTCATAATCATGATCAGCAACTTGACCAAATTAGTGAGAAGGTAGAAATAGATGGGATAGCAATGTTTACCAAAGAGAAAGTGAGCAAAAAGAAGATCAGGGTCTGCAATGGGTTTGACAACATCAATCAATCTCACCAAGGTGCTGGAGATATGAAGAATACGGATGAGGAAATGAGTTTGGCAAAGTTCCTGACAGAGTCCTTGCAATCCCAAACTGATGAGGAACATCAGAAAAATACAATTCAGTCACTGGAACTCATAAGTACTGACACCAACAACATACAAGAAAAAGAACTAAATCACTTGAAGGACAAAGTGATGGAGCATAAAAAAGCAGATATTCACCAGAAACAGGAAGGTTTCTGGGAAAGACACAAAGTTGATGAGGAGCAAGAAAGCTGTTGGGAAATAGAACCAGAAAAGTCAAAGAAAAGAGAACAAGAAAAATCAAAGTTACGAGAACGAGAAAGATCAAAGGAAAGAGAAAAATCAAAGGAAAGAGATCGAGAAACATCAAAGGAAAGAGAACGAGATATAACAGAACAAAGAGAACAAGAAAAATCAAAGTTAAGAGATCGAGAGATAACAAAGGAAAGAGAACAAGGAAATAGGAAGCAGCTTGATTATGAATACAAAGCTGTAGCTGTTTCTGATCCCAAGGCACCAGCACACAAAGATCCTGACCACCAGCATAAGTCAGCACTCAGTTCAGTGTTTCACTCCCTAAAAGACATATTTTTTGGCAAGAGTAAAAAAATACCCGAGACCACAGACAGCTTAAAGAAAGTCAGTGACATGGATATTGCAAAAGAAATCCCGGTTCCTAATCAAGCAGAACATCCTCATCTGTCACAAACACAACCACAGGAACCAAACACTACACCAGGTGTTAATGGTTCTGTGCCTGAGTACAGTGTAATTATGGAGGAAGGTCAACACCATCAAACTGGAGACCTACATGTGAATAAAGAGTTTCCCCAGGAATCACCACCATTATTACAGATTAGTACTGGGATGATGAACTTGAATTTGGATGCTCATGCTGATGAGGTTACTGATGGAGATCAGCTCTACAAAGCACATGAGACACATACAAATGTAGATACAAGAGTGGAAAATTCCCCAAAAATTGAAGAAGTAAACAGAGTAGAGAAGGAAGCAGGCCCACAGTCTCTGCCCAAGATTCTCCTTTGTGAGGTAAGTTTATTCCCACACTTTCTCCTCATTAGCATGATGTAGCCACTGCATGTTCTTAGCTACAGTGGCTACATCATCACAGACAAGCACTTTAAAACTATTTATAGATGGTATGTTTATGAGACAAGATATGAGTCAACCCCAGGGCAACATGACACACTTGTGTTCTCTGAGTGCACCATTCATACGCCACACTGTATGAACATTGATTAAAGTTTATTTTTATTTATATTTCTTATTCTTGGTATTGTAAATTGCAGCACAGAACTAACATGCTAACAGCAAACAACTTGCTGCAAAAAAGTGCCATTATGAATATGCGTTCCAGAACAGTTCAATAATAACAAAACACCAAAGCAGGCAAGATATTCCAAAGGTAAAGTAGCTATAGTTTATATTTCATGAGATTGGATTAAAAATAAATAATAATTTATTTCAACAATTTAAAAGAAAAATATAATTGTTTTTGAATAGTTTTAAAAGAGAGAGGCCTGCTTCAGCTGAACAAAATGTTTGGGAAAACTGCTTTAGAGGATCAGAAGATATGTCAGTGCTAAAAATGTACAATGGCTGTAAGTTTGTGAACTCATTTGTTTAAATGACTTCTAATTATATACTTTTAGGACTTTGAAAATCTAGGGTTCATATTTATGGATTACATTACTGTAAGGTTTTCTGCATTGTTAGCAGGACTTTGTAGTAAGTGCAGTACTTAGCCAACTGGTGTAAAATGAATAAAAGTACAGGGTAATAAACTTATGACCTATGCTAACTTTCCTTTCCTAGTTGTTGAGAAAAAAACAAACCATTTAAATAATATTGGGTGGTTGGCATGGTGGTTGATGTTTCACAATCGATCAGAGGTGTAAAACAGTAAAAACATACAAAAACACCAGATCATATGTGGGCTATTCCAATAGATTTTTTAATATAAGAACCATGACTTACATCAGTAGATGTAGGGATTATTTCCATAATTTCCATAGTAAAAATAAACGTCTCAATACCTATTTGACAACTTTATTTGTTGTAAATTTACCACAATGTTTATAGGCCTTAGAGATCCCTACATTAAACAAACAAAAAAATATACGTTATTTGAAAGACAGTAAAAGTTTTGTGTTTGTTGGCTGTTTGAAAGTGGAAATTTTTAGTATTGTTGTTTCAATTTGTACATAAATTCTATGTTAAATATACGGTTAATGTAGTCCCGAGCATGCTTTGACAGGACAGCTGAAGAACTCTTAGAAAGTAAGGCTTTGAAGCTGTCAGATTTGATGCTATTTCCCAATAATGAATATTTACTCAGGTGTAAAACAGAATATGCTTTTATACTAGTGGTTAACGATACTTCTGGTTATTCTTATAAAAAAGGAAGTTAATACAGTAGTTGTGTTTATTATATTAACACTATTATAAGTTTAAAAAGTAACTTTTTGCATTCTTTAGGTTATTGTCCTTAAATTAAACCTTAAGCTCCTCTGACATCTCTGTTTTCACTTGTTCTTCACAGTTGTAATTGTGTTACAAAAATGTAATTGAAAAATAGTTTGTGCCACTTCTGAAGCAAGTCAAGTAAAACATTAAGTTAGTTCAACATTAGAATATTGCTGAATAAGCAGTATCTTATTATTCTAACCCTGCAGTCTAAGTAAACAGACAGTGGCAATGTATTTTCTTATTTTATACACTCATTTGCATTGGCATGGCAGCATTGCTAGATTAACATCACGAAAAAATACAAATGTAAGGAAAAGCATTTTCACATTCTCCATAGTACACATAAGTCATGTGATGTAACTATACAAAATTCAGTAATTAGTCTTTCACTTAATTCAGCATGTATTTGAATGTGTCAGGCAAAAGGCTATTTACAATTTCCCATAACCAGCTCTGTGTTTATGCCTAAAGGCTACAGATGACCACAGAGAAGCAGAAAGAGATGAAAGCATGTTTGATTTGCCTCATGAGACGCCAGGGCAGGAATGTTCTGCTGGCATGGATCAAATGACACAAGCCAGTGAAGAAATGCATGCTGTGAAGGAACGAGACACTCCAGACTCCATACAGAGGCCATCAGTCTGCTTGCCAGGGCCAAACATGACAGACCTGGAAGGCACGGAAAGCTATCATGAAGCTCAACTTTCACATCTAATCAGCCATGCATCTCTTTTTATACTCAGCAAGTTTGAGAAAAATGAAGAAATCAGCATGGACAAGAACAGAGCAGACTATAAAGCACTTAAAGAAGATATTAGGGTTCCTGATGTAGAGGAAATACCAGGACAAAACAGTCTAAACACACGAGAGGAATGTTCCCTAACTGAAGGACATAAAGACAAGATAAATGTGGCAACAGCGGGAGCAACACTTTCCATACAGAATTCAGTGACTGAAAAGCTCGAAACGGCCTCCTTATTTGACAGAGCACAGGGACCCAATAAAAATTTTCTGGATAAATCCACCCCAGAACTTAATATGAGCCTCAGCATCACTCCACAAAATGAAAGTATAATGGGAAGAGATTTAAAACAAAATAAAAGTTCAGTTTCAGTTTTGGTGATTGAAGAAGCTTCTGTTGGAAATGATAAGAGCATAGAGCATAACACGTGTACTGTGAAAAATAGGGGTAAGAGCACTGAGACAAAGAAAACTGATAATACTGAAATAAAGAAGGAGCAAAGTGAAAATACTGAGGATAATGGAAAGAGAATCACTGGCGACAACACAAATATTATCTTACAACAAGTTTCTACATATAATGCAATAGAACCAGGGTTTTCAAAAAATAAAAACAAACCAGAAATTGAGGGAACAGAGACTCACTTAAGTGTAAGGCAAAGCAAATCGAAAATATATTCAAAAACCCCACCAGAGAGTCCTCAAATGATTATCCTTCCAGACACACGAGAAACAGTCATAAAAAATGTAGCAAAGATGAGAGCTACACCACTTACCCCTGAAATCAAGGTGACCACACCAGAAAAAGTCAAATATGAGGAACCTGTCAATGTCCCTAAACTTGATGCTATTTTATCAGAGCCTGGTAAAGTTGAGATTGCATGCACAGCTGGAGATAATGAACTTCCAAAGGGTGATGAAAAGAGAGCATCTAATGAAACCTCCAGAGAAGGCAACATAGTAAACACTGCAGAACCTATTGGTGTAACTCCTGTTCAGCAAGAAATGAATGTTGTTTGTGTACAGTTGGACCAGTGGAAACAGGAAGTAACATCACATAGCATAGAAACAACAGTGAGTGGCACAGAAGAATCACCCAATGCCAATAGTGGGCAGAGTAGAGGAAACGATAACACCATCCCTACCATCAGCATAGCATGTGCTGATGAGGTTACAGAAGATGTACATGAAAATTCAGCCCTTCTTGAAACAGATAATGTAACTTGTTTTTCTACCTGCACAGTTTGTGCACAAAGCACAGAAATAATCAGTATAAAAAGGGAACTGTCACCAGATTCCTTGGCAATCATGCTCAGAAAGGCAGTGGGTAATTTAGACCATGAAACCAGTCCCAGCTCAAATAGTGGACCTGAAAAAGCTGCATTGCAAGTAGAACAGAATATGTCTGAGAGAAAGAACTTTGTGGGAACTCAACTGATACCTGATGTTGTCTCACCACCGTTATCAAAAGCACTTCCAAATATTACTCAGACTGACACTGTCATCATCTGCTCAGGCAAAGAATTAAAAATGGAGCCTGATGTTGACAGGATCCAAAGGGAAAAGCCTGCAATGGAGAAACTTGGCCTAACAACTCCTGTTGGACCAACACTTCCACCACTTAGCCCAGCCAGTTTAAGACGGCTAATGGCAAAGAATAATCCCAATTTGGAGAGCCAGGGCTCTGTACCTGCTGTAGCAGGGGATGGAAGTGATAAGAAAGGAGAAGACAGTGGCAGCAGCACACCCACATCCATTTTGTCTTGTGAAAGCAGCCCCAAGATGAAACGACGAGATAGCCTTACACTCATCCCTTCTGCCACACCAGAAGAGCTGGCATCTGGGGCTCGCAGAAAGATATACCTTGCCAAAACCAAATCTGAAGATGAGGCATCCGATTCTCAAAGCAAGAGGGACATGTCACCCAGCCAGGCACGCAGAGCCGCCTTCCTACAACTTCAGAGTGGTCAGCAAACACCACCTCTGGAAAAACGCTCACCTTTGATGGGCCGACGGAAAAACACACTGGAGGTACCCAAACCAAAGGAAGAGGCCTCAGAGGAGACTGATAGGTCAAGTACAGAGAATAAAACAGAAGAAAAGGAGAAGCAGGATCCTTACAAAGGTAACACAGCTGAACTCCATAACATTGCACTGACAATAACAGATTAAGGTAAACTTATCTACCATGTAGGCTACAACCCAGTAAAAGCATTTTCTAACAGTGTGCTATTTATTCCAAGCAGTAGTATTTGGGTTCTAGCTTACCCTAGAGCAGGCAATATTTTTTTTAAGTTTCTGCTTGGAAAAGCACCTGGCATTTACCCTAGGCATACAACATTCACTCAATATTTGAAAAAAATGCAGTGCCAGATGTCATTTTAAGAGATGTAAAAATTTGCTTTCCCATTATGGTACTGTCTGCAACAGTAATGATTCTGTTATGTATGGAATAGGTGAGGCAGGGGTCAAACTAGAGTGGCTCAGTCAGTAGAGCCCTCAATGCTTCAATGCTAAGCCACTCTGGGTTGACCCCTGCCTCTGGCAATCTGAGGCTTGAGTTCAGTGAGAATTCAGAGCATTGTAGGTCCTGCCTGTTGGTTCCCGTGCAGGTCCAGGTGAATTGGCAACTCTAGATAATGTATTTACTTAACTTCGATGTACTGTTGTGAAACCCATAATGCCTGTCCCCTCAGCTCCTCAGGTAATCCGCAAGATTAGGGGAGAACCTTTCTCAGATGCCCTGGGTCATTTGAAACTGTGGTGTCAGTTTTTCAATGTGCTTAGCGACTCCATCATCACATGGTTTAAGGATGAAGTTCAGATTGCTGAGATGAAAAGAAGGTACATTTATTACTTAGGTGCATAACATCGTCACTCATCTGATAATTTTCTTGTTCCCTGTGACTGAAGTAGGCTGTACATGAGGGCTTTATCATTTATATTTGTATCATTACATGCTACATCACATGTTACAAGGATGTGATCTTACTTATCAAAATACATGTTGCTTTACAATAAGGTGTGGGTAGCATGTTTTCATTAAGATTATTGTAACCCGGGGAACTTTTTATCAGGATTTTGTTGACATGAAAGTATTTATTTCTCAGTGCAGGGGATGAGAGTCAAGTGGCTTTAGCAATTGTCCAGGCATCCAGCAGAGACTGTGGAGTGTATGGCTGCACAATCAAGAATGAATATGGCAGAGACAGCACTGACTTCTTGCTCAGCCCAGAGAGTAAACTTAAAATTGCTTTTCAATTCATCAGTGATAATGTGATAATGCAAGCATATTTCTATTACACACTCACTGTGTTTTTATTTTTTGACAGTACTGTCAGAATTCTTCTTACGGGATGATTTAGAAGGTAGGGGGAATTTAAGTGAGTGACCAGTAAATAATAATATTAATTTACAATATAATAATAATAATAATAATAATAATAATAATAATAATATACATGTCATTTGTAACACACATTTCAAAGTCATTTGCTAAATGGTTTAGCTAAGTTCTAAACCAAAGATCTGAAGCTTCTCCACAGCTCTTCTGATTCTTCACAGCTCTTGTTCTGTATTCTCACAGTGGGAGAGGAGATCGAGATGACTCCCTTGCTATTTACCAAAGGCCTGGCAGACCCTGGCTACTGGGGTGATAAGTTCTTTGGCCGTATAATGACAGAGGCAGTGCATATCGGGGAAGGCTGTACACACAAGAGCAGCAGAGCGAAGGTCATCTATGGACTGGACCCGGTTTTTGAATCAGGAAGCACTTGCATTGTCAAAGTAAGAAACTCCATTGTGTATGGGACCAAAGAAGAGAACAGTTTGGCTGAGAGGAATCTAGAGGTTGCCAAACAGGTTTGCACTTCCTTCATTTTGTTTGTGCAAATATTTAGCCAAAGAGTATAAGCGATCTGTGACTAAACAAGGCGATGATGATTATTTATTATTAAATAATGTAGGAAATTGTGTTCTGAAAGGTGAAAAATGTTTTTGAAAATGTCTTTGTCCTTAGGAATGTAAGATCCAGAACACTGTTCGAGAATACTGCAAAATCTTTGCTGCTGAGGCGAGAGTGTCTGATGCCTTTGGTTTCTCATTAGAGTAAGTTATGAACTTATGAACTTTATTTCATCCAGTGGATGAGAATCAACTCAACTGCATCCCTTCGATTATTTAGCTTCAAGAATTAAATTTCAATAAATAATTTAATGACTTACTGATGTAGGTTACGGCATATTCAACAGCTTAAAACTATAAATCTGCTGATATTTTCTTTTGGTGTATGTGTTGAATAAATAGAGTGATTCCTCTGTATCTGATGTATCGGCCAGCCAACACCATCCCATATGCCACAGTGGAGGCTAATCTACAAGGATTGTACCTAAAATACAGCCTGATAGACAGCACTGGGGAACTGATCCCTCGAACCCTCTCTGAGGTGGAACAAAAGTGCTCCACGTTCCAACATTGGATTCTTCAGTGGACAAATGGCAATCTGCTGGTCACCCAGCTAGAAGGTGAGCTTGATATCTAAAGAACGAGCCTCTTGAAAAGTTTAATTCCATCCCAACATGCACCTTGATCTTATATTCAAATGCAACTGAGGGAAAATTTTACTGATTGGATGGGGTGGATAAGATTAAAGGTGGAACATCAAAATCTACAGATATATACTGGATCAGACACAGGTGCCCCATAAGTCTTGACCTTTGCTCAACTGTTTCCATCACAATCTCAGAGCTGCTAACTAAAATATATTTTGCACTGTTTCAGGTGTAGATACAAAGATCACAAACATAAGGATTGCAAGCAAGTCCAAAGGGTTTGTTGACATAAATATAAATATACTATATTTGGTATCATATTAAACAATACTTCCATGTGTATTTTATATGTTAATTTCAGAGTCAATGTAAATAATATAAATGAGTATGTATGTTACAGGTATCAGGGTCTCACAGTAGAAAGCTCTCCAAAGGTACTGGAACAATTCATGAGTCAGCATCAATGCAACTACTACTGTGGGTTGCTGGGTCTCCGGCCATTGATGCCAACTGATTCCCTGCAGCAGCCGAAGGTAAAGACATCTAAGAGTCCTTTGTTGGCAAGGAGAGTGGGCATTGGTAGCTCAGCCAACCAACAGTTCCAGAAGAAAGGCTCAAGCAGTCCCCAATCAGGCAGAAAATGCAACGCTAGTCCCAAAGTGGATAAAAAAACTAATGATGATGGGGAGAACAAGTCTACAACCAAACATAAAACTGTTGAGGTCACAAAAACTGTCAGAATGGAGTAAGGGAAACGGACAAAAAAGGAATGAATAGCTAGTGCATTTCCCTTCAATTTCCCTTTTCCTTTTTGTCTGTTATATTCTGCTATGCAATAGATTTTCAGATGGCCAAGAAGCTGCACTTTATAAATGTATCAGTAAAAATTGTAATGTTTTATTAATGTTCTGTACATGGAAAGTATCCTGTGATTAAACATGGGAAGGAAAAAGAGTGTATAGTTTAGAAATGTTCCTACAGTTTTACCTACAACCCCATTCACCTGTAAATCCTTAAAAACACTTGTTATCATATATCAAAACTAAACTGAATGTTATTTGGACATACGTGAAAATGAAATAGTTGGACAATAAATATATTTTTTAAAAGATAGTTTACAATACTTTAACAAAGTTGATTTGATGCCAGAAAGTTAATCAGTTGGTGTGATAGAAAGCATATGGTAATGTTCCACATTATACACGTGATTGTAAATTTTTAAGTCTCTATCACAACTATAGCATGTAGTTTATTGTTTAACAGCTTTCTGAATATGATCTCTAAAAGTTCTGAAATATTATATATATAGAACACATTTTGGACATGTATGCATGCATGTGTAAGAAAGACAGAGTATTTGTAGGTTTGTTTCGCTTGGTGGTGCTTTTGTATTTGTATATTAAAATATGTAAATAAATTATTTCACTTCAGTTCAATTTCTTGTATCCTTATCGCATATTCTTCTTCTTATGGTGCTTTCAATGTGAGCATTAAATTGCCAACCACATTATTATTATCAGTAGTGGTATTACAGGGTGTGCAAAGAAGTACATTAATTATGAATTCATTCTGAGAGTTATTACTTCACCTTTTTAAATTGAATAATTCCCAAACTACATAATGTACAGTGACTGTACACATACTGCTGCTAACTTTGAGCTTTAACATGGGAGAAGAACTGCCCATATTCAGCTCCAAATGACTTGTCAAATGGCAAGGACACTTTAAGGTAAGGCAAACTGATAGAAGCAATCGATTCAGGTGGTGTAGTAGCTCAGCCCCCTGAAACCCTGGATGGAGGTGGCCTTTATTTCTTTGGTGACATAAAAATTAGGACCAGTGGTCAGTTAGTTTGTCCCCATATAGACACAAAACATCAAACTCCACACAAGGGCAGGCTGGATCGACCAGTTTATGCTCAGCAAAGAGAAAAGAGACCAGTTCATATTCAGGAAAACTGTTAACAAGAAAATGAGTTCTCCTAAGCAGAGGTCATAGGTCAGACATAAACTTCACATTATGCACGTATGGCATATGGCATTCGTGCACCATTATCCTCAGCGGGGTGGCCTTGTCAGTGGAATGAGTGGATGTATTCTGTGTTTGGTTTGGTTCCAAAGAGGGAATTACATCACCTTCAAATTGTACCTCACACTGCTGGGCTTAATATTTAACGCTCTGTTTGTGATTTGATTCCTACATATGAGGAAGTTACAGCAATCGACAACTTCCCTCATGTTAGTCCAAACATGGCATAGCCAGTGGCACATGTTGATACCAGTTTAAATAAGATATTTAAAGTTAGTTACCTAAAAGTCAAACAATAATATACATTACATAACAGTAAGTCAAAGTTAGATACTATTTAATTAAAGTCCCTGATGTGGGCCTGAAATAGACTCAGGAAAACACTATAGTCAATATAAATATTTAAACTGAAACATAGTACCATGGCTATGGCATTACTGTTTATTCTAATGATTTTATAACAGATTATATGTATCCTTAAATATAAATATATACACAGATGAGCCAAAAATTATGACCACTCACCTTTCGAATGACATTGATCATCCCATTAGAGAAGAGCATGATAAACTCTGGGATACATTAGATGGTAAGTGAACAGTCTGTTCTCGTAGTGGACATGTTGGATAAATGTTCAGGAGTAAAGATCTGAGCCACTTTAACAAGGTACAAATCTTTATGGCCAAACAGCTGGGACAGATCATCTCTGTAATTGATGCACGAGGGCATAAAAGGCAACTTCTTATAGTCTGAAACAACAGAGGGATTACTGTGGCACAAATCACAGAAACAGCTATTCCTGGGCTTGAGTTTTGGGACTGGAAGTGTCCAGGCATTCATTTGAAGTCAAGTTGGCACATGCCACCTACCTAAACATCACTGAGGACCAGGTGGTCATAATGTCATATATACTGCATATTTGATGCTTACATACAAATCATTACACAAAATACAATGTTAACCCTCCTGTGATGTTACGGATCAAATTGACCCGTTTTAAAGATCTAGGAAAAATAGTTAAGTATTTCTTCAGTATGAAACTTCTTCTGCTTGCCTTAATTAGTGTAATCAATATATAATATGAAATAATAAAACATGCACCGGGTAAAATTGGTACAGGGTACACCATTGCTGTTCCTGACAAATGAACATAACAGGAGGGTCAAACAAAATACAAATGGTTTTTCACAGATGTCTTTACACTATATATGAGCCCACCACCAGGATTCATGGACCTATATGCACATGGTTTCATTATAGAGGTGACAGCACTCTGTGAAGTAAATAGTGGCATTTGTCACCACGTTCCAGGATCCTTCAAAAGAAACCGTTGAACCATTCTTGACAACACTACGACACAAAAGCATCAGATAGTGAATCTCACCAGTTGTAAGTTTATATATCCATCAATACTAAAACACATGATCAGATACGCTTACTCTGTTATACAAACATCCTTTAGGTTTACCTTTGAAAGAGATCATAGCAGCATGTTTGAATATTAGCATCGGTGGTGTTGAAGACAGAATTCTGAAATACACCTACACAGTCCAGTGGAGAACTAAAAAGAAGGCCTGAAAGAGGTTTAGAAGATGACAGTTTGAGGTAAAACGTCACAAATATACATAAATGTACTATAAATGTTTAATTAGCTACCTAAACTATCATCATAGCTACATCTCATCAAACATCAAGGGACCTACTAAGATGTTCAATTACAGTTATGAGCCACTAAAGTCTGTTCAGATGATTCCCGTTTGCATATATGTCCGTGGTTCAATAAGGTTATTGTTCTTATTATTAAGGTAATTAACCTTCTTAATGCATATATTACCTTACCAAATCCAGTCATTGACAAAAAAAATAATAACGCGCCCAGATACAAATATCTTATTGCTGCAAAACTCGGCTTTCAGTTCTGTCTCAGGCAGATATCTAAATGATTACAGTTGTGGTCTGACACTGGGTCCTGCCACAAGAGGGCGCAAAAGTGCTTCCCCCGCTGCTCTATAAAAAGGCTCTCAGAAGGCTCTCTCTGTGTGTGTGTGTGTGTGTGTGTGTGTGTGTGTGTGTGTGTGTGTGTGTGTGTGTGTGTGAGTTAGATAGATAGAGTTAGATAGAGAGAAAGAGAGAGTGGTAGGGAGGGGCTGAGTGAATCTTAAATAGTAAAACAAAGATAATCTATATTTGGTGATCAATGTTGGAAATTAACATATGGGAAACACTGCAGGATCCTGCCTATTTAGCTAGTTAATACCGGTACAATACAATATACCATATAGCATTGCTTAGTACAATATAGCTCAGACAACGTGCAGAACGCATAACGTATAATTTCACAGAATGTATCGTAGACATTAAGCAACACATACCTATATTTACTTTTAGCAGTAATCAAAAACTATTACAAATATGGAAGTGAAAATAACACAGCAGAGTTATGGCTATGACAATGAATAACCTTCACAAGCGCTGAATACTTGTTTGATTTACTTACCAGCTATACAGGAATTAACCAGGGAAACACAAGTGCCTGTGATCAAGGCTCTTAGCACTAAATCAGAAATATCATTTTTCTTTGTGGGACAAATGGAAGCTGTGAAAACAGAATATGCATATCACTGATAAAATATTATAATGATTTGCATGATCACCTTGCACCAAAATAAAAAATATACAACTCTTCAGTAACATATGGGGCACCACTGGACTGCTCAAGTGCCAAAGCCAGACCCAGTCTCCACCCTGAGGAACGCTGAGACTCTGTAACCATCCCTGGTGATATCAAGGTAATCCAGCAAATACACACTGAAACTGGAAACTGTATAGAGAGCAACAACCCAAACTTTTCAGTGTGTGACAGTAACCCTCTTGGACTTTGTGATGGCCAGACCTCTTTTCACCAGAGGCAGGGAAATGCCTGAAACTATTCCGGTTCGATCTCCACCCCTGATGAAGAGAGGGCTGTGGGTTACAGAGCTGTATTTCGGATACTGGCACCATTGCTAAATCCAGGTGGGTTGCTGGCACCCATGGAAAGGTTTGGTTTGACGCACTCAGTAGAGTGTGTATCTACTGGATTACCTCCATATCACAGGGAAGGTCTCAGTGCTAATTGAGGGGGTGCTATATAAGGTTGCCCCAATTATCTAATAAAGTTTGTATATGAATAATTACAAGAAATTACCTAGAAAAATTATAAGAAGTTCAGAGTAATAAAAAACGGTACTGTTGTGCATAATAATGACCAAAATACACCTATATATAGACCTGTGTGAATGATCACTACATACTACTATGAACTATGAGTAAAATGAACATAATGCTGGACAACTAATTTTTTTCTTCCTGGAACATATGAGATTATGATTGTGAATGTTAAGCTGAAACCAAAAAAAATTCAGATTTGTTCTTTCTTCTCGGAATTTGGAGAGATATTGAATCAAATGTATTGAATTTTATCCCAATTAATCAATCTAAGTCCCTGAGCAGGTAATTCTGGCTGTGTTATCAGATAAGGATAACCAGGTATTATGGCTTCAACATCTGGATCAGTCTCATTTTCCACTTCTGGTTAATGCATTGTACCATCTTCATCTGACTCATCTAGGCTCCATGTCTCTGGTGGCTTTTTAACTGGCATCATGTGGCACTGGTCTGATGGCTGAAGTCAGATTGTGGTATCAACAGGTTTCTTATTTTTAGTATTTTCGTCTGTCACCTCATCCATCTTTTCATCGACTCCTGAGCAGCTCTGAGCCAAGCTCTCAGGCTAGACAACAGATGTGAGGACCTCAGGATTTGTCTCAGTCCAAAGTCGAGCTGACAATTTTTCTTAATAAGTGCAGTCATGGCGCGTCTTTGAGCCTTAAGCGTACCCTCACCACAGATGGAACAGAACGTCCGGTAGCTTTTGTGAGATGGATGAAAATTTTCTGCTGTATTAAATCTTCCTGAAGAGCAAATCATATTGTTAAGTAAACTCACTATGCTACTGTCTGAAAAACATTAACAGTGCTGCTTGAAAGTTTGTGTACCCTTTAGAATTTTCTATATTTCTGCAGAAATATGACCTAAAACATCATTAGATAGAAACAGAAGGGGTTATGTTTGGAGAAAGGAAAACACTGCATTCCAGCATAAGAACCTTATCCTATCTGTGAAACATGGTGGTGGTAGTATCATGGTTTGGGCCTGTTTTGCTGCATCTGGGCCAGGACGGCTTGCCATCATTGATAGAATAATGAATTCTGAATGATATCAGAGAATTCTAAAGGGGAAATGTCAGGACCATCTGTCCATGAAACTGAATCTCAAGAGAAGGTGGGTTATGCAGCAAGGACACCGACCCTAAGCACACACAAGCCGTGCTATTCTACCAAAGAGAATGGTTAAAGAAGAATAAAGTTCATGTTTTGGAATGGCCAAGCCAAAGTCCTGACCTTAATCCAATGGAAATGTTGTGGAAGGACCTGAAGCGAGCAGCTAATGTGAAGAAACCCACCAACATCCCAGAGCTGAAGCTGTTCTGTACGGAGGAATGGACTAAAGTTCCTCCAAGCCGGTGTGCAGGACTGATCAACAGCTACAGGAAACGTTTAGCTGCAGTTATTGCTGCACAGGGGGGTCACACCAGATACTGAAAGCACAGGGTCACATACTTTTGCCACTCACTAATATGTAATATTGGATAATTTTCCTCAATAAATAAATGACCAAGTATAATATTTTTTTTCTCATTTGTTTAACTGGGTTCTCTTTATCTTTTAACGATTCGCCTTACTTAAAACGCGGGCAAACCGTGAAAATGAAAGAATAAAGGGTTTTTTAGGACCCAATTGCAGTTGGCTCCAGATGGAATAGTGAACCAAAATATAAGTATAAAAATAAAACGTGGTTCACAACAAAAGGGAGAAATAAATATAACAATGAAGCAACTTCAGTGGCTGGGGATCGAACCCTGGGCTGCAGCGTGAGAGCTCAATGCAATAGCCCACACGGCCACTGAGGGAGACACAAACAATACCACAAGGTGAGTGTCAAGAGCGACTTACAATTGATACAGTCTTACAATGCAAGCAATTGTGGGTTAAGGGTCTTGCTCAAGGACCCAACGGTGGCAGCTTGGCAGAGGTGGGATTTGAACCCTGGACCCTCTGATTCATAGTCTAGTACCCTAACCACTAAGCCACCACAAAAACCTAAAACGCTTCCTACTCGTCGTGGTGGCCAGCAGGAAAAAGGATATCCTATTCTATCAAAACTAAGCCCTAGCAGGATTACCTCCAATCTCCCGATTGTACGATGGCTGAGCTTCTACAAAAGCCCAGTCACCCACTTGTCCTAAACGCTGGCCCGTGAGCGTGCACGATATCGGGCACTGTGTGGATCCCGATCAAACAGCCAAGTCGGCACTACCATCAGTGTCCGCCTAGGGGACATCCACACAGTACTGGGGGTCATAACATATCTACTTTTAGAACTTGTGTGAAAATCTGATGATGTTTTAGGTCATATTTATGCAGAAATATAGAAAAGTCTAAAGGGTTCACAATTTTTCAAGCACCACTGTACATCAACATGCATCCAAACAGCTTCTGTCAATGTGAGCAGCTTTTTCATGATCAGCAGCTCAAAATCCAGAAAATACAACCAAAAGTGTTGAGGAAGCAAAATCTTCGTTGTCCAGTGTTATGCATACCTTGTCACATGTCAAGCATTTTATGTGCAAATGGATACTCACACAATCCACCGATCACAATTCCAAGAGAACTAAAGTTAGCAAAGCCGCACAAAGCATAGGTGCTGATGATTTCTGATCTGACCTGTAATTGCAATAACTGCATTAAAATAAGTACAAATAAATAATGAAAATAATAATATTATCTTTTTATTTAAAAACAATGAAGAGCTTGAAATAAGTTGCAAGTTTAGCAAATGTAGAAATGTTGGAATCTTTAAATCTAAAAGGAACCATATCTATAGTAACTATAGATATATAAATATATAGTAATATGATATACTGATATACATTGCAGAGTTTTCCAAAATAAAATTTCGAATAATACAATGGGCAATGACACATCAGAATAGAAGAACTCACTGAAATGTACTGTCCCTGTTCAGTAATGCCATTTAGTCTATTGTTTTTCAGTACTGACAGTTTCTCATAAGCTACAAATTCATTGATGAACAGCTTTGTCCCAATTAGTTCAGCCACTGTAAAACTCTCTTCATAAGGTATGCCCATTATAAACGCCACTGGCATGAATACATATGAGCATATCAGCTGTGGGGTAAAAGAAAAAAAGTAATTTAAAATACCTTATAGCATAGACACCTCAATACAGTAAAATTTGTTTTAAAGAATATCCCTAAGAAAAGATGTATGAAATGTGCCACAAACTAAGATACTTCATACTGGACCTCAAATGTGAGCTCTGGATACCCCACCATGTCGCCCAGCCAGCTCAAAGCTGCATTAATAAAAGCCAAAATGGCCAGAAATCCAATTAAGTTAGCAGCTATGTTAGCAACAAGCCCAATAGATGCTGATGCTCCTGCAGAAGCAGCCTCCAAGATATTCTTTTCACCACTAATTAAAAAGAGACAAATACATAGAACAAAATTATGTCAAATTTAACACAATATAAAAATGTATTTAGTGGTATTTCATGGGAACACACACCCGCCTTCAATCTTGATATTGTCATCAGTTTTAAATTTGCTCTCCTTTGTTTCAGGATATGAGAGTTTGGACATGGCCAGTGCACATGGAGCAGCCATCACAGAGGCAGAAATTAGAGATGCTGCATCAATCTGATTAAAATTGCACAGTGCTATTAATTAACCTGAAACCCTAGACTTAAGAAAGTTAAGTATGTTAAATTCCATGCTCATTTGCAACAGTTATTGATGTTATTAATAGCTCACCCCAAATGAAATAAAAGCTCCCATCACACTGCCAGCAATAGTGGCAAAACCTCCAACAATGACAGCATGAATCTCAGACCTGGTCATGTCTTTTAGGTAGGGAGCAATCAGCAGCGGTGCTTCAGTCTGAAGGAAAAAGCAAACAAATGCAGATATATTTAGCAAACAATGGCACTCCAAGATATGAGATTTAATGGTCCACCAAATGTAGTCAAAAATAAGATTTCAAATACAGCTACAGTGGGGCAAAAAAGTATTTAGTCAGCCACTGATTGTGCAAGTTCTCCTACTTAGAAAGATGAGAGAGGTCTGTAATTTTCATCATAGGTACACTTCAGCTGTGAGAGACAAAATAAGAGGAAAAAAATCCATGAAATCACCTTGTAGGATTTTTAAAGAATTTAATTGTAAATTATGGTGGAAAATAAGTATTTGGTCAATAACAAAAGTTCAACTCAATACTTTGTAACTGTCAGAGGTCCTACTTACCGATGCTAGAGGGCAGTGTTGACCTAGTTTCCTCTGTAGGATCTCTGGCAGCCGTCGCAATCACATATGCCGGTGGGTAAGCTGCGTTATTGCGACAAAACACGCAACACCTGCTATTCTGGCTATTTATGAGCCTCGCCAGGCTTAGCAGATGTTGCATCATTCGTTCTGACACACCGCTCGTGCCCTTCGGATCACCGCTTCACTTAACAGTGCGTTCGGTACGAAAGCCCGTGTCCTGAGACCTCACCCGTCTCACGCTCGTTAACAAGCCTGCCGCGCTTTCCGTTCTTTTGTTTTATTTTGTTCAGGAAGAGTGGACGAACTGGGTCCGTTTAGGGGCTCACTTCCCGTAGTGGCAGGAGGCGTGAGGTAACCGTCAGGGAAGTAGTATTTTAGCGTAGGGCAAGCTTTACGTTTTATTTTGTCAGCCAGCGCTTCCTGCTTCTCCTTCCTCTCGCCGCCTGATGCTACATGCCGTTCTGCGCCTGGGCGTCGCGACACAGGCTTGAGTAGCACCCTTCGCTCTCTCTCTAGCACGGCCCTGACCTTCTGTGTGCGCGTGGACTTATTGAGCTCTCCCTCACACACGGAAGCTCAGTCTTCCTTGTCTTTTTGTTTGAAACTTCTACAGTGGTCTGGTGGCGCGTTTGGTTAATTCGTTGATCACCAGCGCAGCCGACCAGAGTTCCACTCCCAGCCACTGAGGTAGCTTTCTTTATTTATTTGTTTTATTATTTTGTGTGAACCATCGTTTTATTTCTTTATTTAATTTTGGTTCACCAAATCCATCTGGAGCTAACTGCATTTGGGTCCCAAAACATTTATATTTTATTTTTCTCGGTTCGTCATTTCGTTTTTATATGGCGAACAGTAACAGTAACATAACCTTTATTGGCAATGACAGAGGTCAAATGTTTCCTGGAAGTCTACACCACCTTGAAATGCTTTTTATGGAGCCACTCCTTCATTGCCCGAGTGGTCTGTTTTTTCATCATTATCATGCTGGAAGCCTCAGCCACGTTCCATCTTCAATGCTCTCACTGATGGAAGGAGGTTTTGGCTTAAAATCTCACGATACATGGCCTCGTTCATTCTTCCCTTAACACGAATCAGTCGTCCTGTCCCCTCTGCAGAAAAACAGCCCCAAAGCATGATGTTTTCCACCCCCCATGCTTCACAGTAGGTAATGGTGTTCTTTGGATACATCTCAGCATTCTTCTTCCCTCCAAACACGACGAGTTGAGTTTTTACCAAAAAGTTCTATTTTTGGTTTCATCTGACCAAATGATATTCTCACAATCCTCTTCTGGATCAATCCATATGCTCTCTGGCAAACTTCAGACGAGCCTGGACATGTACTGGCTTAAGCAGGGGGGCACCGCCTGCACTGCAGGGTCTGAGTCCCTCTCGACGTAGTGTAGTGTGTTACTGATGGTACCCTTTGTTACTGTGGTCCCAGGCTCTCTCTGCAGGTCATTCATCAGGTCCCTCCGAGTAGTTCTGGGATTTTTTGCTCACTGTTCTCATGATCATTTTGAACCCCACGGGATGAGAAGATTTTGGCGTGGAGCCCCAGATCAAGAGAGATTATAAATGGTCTTGTATGTCTTCCATTTTCTTACAATTGCTTCCACAGTTGATTTATTTCACACCTATTGCCTATTGTAGATTCACTCTTCCCAGCCTGGTGCAGGTCTACAATTTTCTTCCTTTCTGCTGTCCTTTCGACAGCTCTTTGGTCTTGGCTATGGTTGACTTTGGAGTCTGACTGTTTTGAGGCTGTGGACAGGTGTCTTTTATACAGATAATGAGGTCAAAGAGGTGCCATTAATACATTTAATGAGTGGAGGACAGAAGAGCTTCTTAAGAAGAAGTTACAGGTCTGTGAGAGCCAGAAATCTTTGCTTGTTTGTGACTGACCAAATACTTATTTTCCACCATGATTTACAATTAAATTCTTTAAAATCCTACAATGGGATTTCTTGGATTTTTTTTTTCTCATTTTGTCTCTCATAGTTGAAGTGTAGCTATGATGAAAATTACAGACCTCTCTCACCTTTCTAAGCAGGAGAACTTGCACAAACAGTGGCTGACTAAATACCTTTTTGCCCCACTGTAACTGAATTTTTTTTTTATAATAAAAGACATTTGTTTTACCTGTCCAACAAATATATTCCCTGCAACACTCAGTGACTCTGTACTGGACGTTCCCATTGTTACCTGCATAATAAAGGAAATCTGCAGAAACAAACACATTGTTCACATACAGTATACACAACATACAGTGAAGGTCTATTGGTTAGTCTTTCTATTATTCAGTCTCTCACCTTAAGGATAAGCCATTGCATCACTCCAAGGAAGTACAGTACTGACATAACACTACTGAAGAATATCACAATAGGTAAAGCCTACAGAAAAATGTACACATTCAACTCTCAGTACCTGTTGAAATGAAAGAAAAGCAGTGTCTTCTTCAGAAAGTTTATCCTTACTGACCTGAAACGCGAATATTCCTGAATCAACCAAACTCCCAAACACAAATGATGAGCCTGCGTGGGTGTAGTTCAGAAACGTCTAGGAAAAAAAATTAAGTTTCCACAATTGAATCACTGGTATTTGAGATGAAAAATCCTTAAAAAATAATGTTTTGTCTGAATGAGCTGCTTGTGTTGCATTTGGAATGAGAAAAACAATTTGGTTCTGCTATTTGGTATACAGTCCCTAAACATTATTTGTTTTTAAATTATTTTAATCATTCAGCAGTAAGTGTTATTTATTAACTGATTCACCAAAGTAAAATAATTTGCTAATACCTGGATTTGATTTCCAAGCCATTTAAAAGCTGTGAAACCTGGCTCAGTCCTTATGACAAAAAGACCAATTACAAATTGTAAGCCAAGACCCCAGAAGACTGTCCTCCAGCGCACCTGTTGAGAACAACATACCAGACTTTATCTACGTTTGTGGAATGTGTCGGTTTCAGCAGTTGGACTCAGTCATAAAAGCACGGCTCATTTGCTCTTTGTAACCCCTTAATCAGTGATAAGACTAAGAGGAAAATAATATTTAGGGCAGACTGCGTAAGATTTAAGAAAAGTTTTTTTTGTTTTTTTGTTTTTTTGTTTATGAATACATCTGTATATGAATTAATTTCATATTACAATGCTTACTGCATGTCTGTGTGCAGAAAAGATGTACAAGATTAAAATGAAGACACAGACACCAGCGAAGGAGATGAGCTGCTCAGGGTTCCGACTCGTGTCCACGACCAGCCACGCCACCAGAAGGCCTACCACCACTAATATAAAAGCCCTGTAACATACCCCAAAAAAACAAATCTGCTTCAGCAACCTGATACATTTCAAATTAATTTGTTTACATTCCATTTATTGTTGGCCTTCACATTTACAGAGACTGAGGATAAATCAACATAAGTTGCAACTGTAGCAAGCTAAGAATTATTATTTACTTTAAAGGAGAAAAAACATTGTCCAATTTAGGTTTAAATAATAATGACCAGTCTGTTTCTTTCATTTAGGCACAACAACATTTGGAGATATGTAATATACATAGTTAAATACTTACCATTTTATCCACCTGATATTGGCTTTAAAGCATTTCAGAGCAGGTTTAAAGAAGTGTTTTATACTCTCCCCTTTGTACTTCTTCACGAGATCATAAGCTGTGAAAAACACTGCCAAACTGGTAAGGACAACAAGGGCAATAGCCTTCTGGAAGTTGAGATAGCAAGCAGCTATGAAGTATGCCACATAGCCTGTGTTGTGAAACAAAAAGCAAATGAGCATTATTTTAGGCTAGTCAGCTATTTAAGAATCCAAATATAATTACACATGGTTGTATCATGATTGCTTACACTAATGGCATTGTGTGTTTGTAAGAAATACCAAATTGACAGTTACTAAACAACTCTTTCCACAAATCAAGCATTTAACAATAAATTATTTAGAGAGGGTACCTGCACCAAGTATCCCCAAGACAATGTACTTGATGATTCGATGGTGAGCCTTAACGAAGTTTTGTGCAGCCGTGAGGGGTGTGAATACTTTACTAAATGATCCACAAACAAGAAATATTTTTGATATGTTTATGTAATAATAAAATAATTAACTGGCTATGTGCTTATTTTATATTATATACTTATCATACATAAAATACATCATTGTACATGTGGATCCCAAAACATCATATAAAGGTTACAACTCACTGTAACTGGTGACTTATTCAATTTATATCTGCACCTTAGAAATGATTTTGGATTCTTTTTCGGTTCCTCCTCTTCAATCACATCATACTGATCTGATGTTATTTTCTCCTAAGGCACCAAACATGCTGACTTGTCACTTTTGTAAAAGACAGAAAAGACAACCATAACACTGAAAACAGGCAACTTCCCAAAACACCTACCTCGTCCTGAAATCCTGGGTTGTCCACTCCACGTTCACTTTTCTTGGCAACACTTTTTAACTCTACCTCAGTATCTGGTGGAAAAACAAAGCCCAAATCTGAACCTTCTGATCAATAATCCTCTATTCACAAACCCCATCAACAGTCTAGTAAAGTAGCCTTACTTAAAGTAACATAACACATATACAATAATTTCTAAAAAAAAAAAAAAAAAAAAAACTAAGAACACCCCCAAAAAACAAACAAAAACCATAAAACACAAAATATTTTTAAAGCTGTATTCCAACACAAGACATAGGAAGAGATAATGGCTTACTCATTCTGCCTCTTCTTTAAATGAATGACAAATGTTTAGCCATAAACTCTGTACTGGAGACAATGTCACAGCCTTCTTTGGTAATTCTTATTACTAATTAACTGCATGGTAGTGAGGACATAGTGGTAGCTCTATCACTTACATTATCACATTTTTGTCCCTCAAACACTGTTGTCCCTTAAAGTTTATAATGTAATTAAGCTTAATTATTAAACTTAATTACTTAATTAGGATATATGGAATGAATTTAGCCACTTTTACTGTCTGTGATCCTATTTTGCACTCCACCCTATCAACAATCTCATAAACAGTCATAGACAGCATTTCTTACTAAAACTAAAATCACAAGTCAAAGTCCTGACAATAATACTCTTATCTGTTATAGGCTAACATTGTACCTAAAACTGAAGGTGAAATCTCATAACTTGAACATAAGATGGCAGTACATCACAGTGCTAGGTGCAGGTGTTTACAGATGATATGACAAAAGTTAGAACAAATAGACTAAAAAATGTGCAAATGTGAAATGTTTCAGTCTTTAGTAAATAAAGCCAATAAATGACTCCAAAACTGAAGGAGGGCAGCAGCTGAAAATCTAATGGAATGGTGGAAATTAAACTGTCAGTTTGCATATATATATATATATATATATATATGGATTATTTGTTTTCTGACTTTGGAAATGGTATAAGGTCATTGCTAAATGTCATGCTGATGATCATTGTGCATTATATTTTTCTAAATAATGACCCTCATTACTCCAGATTATCAATTTATAAAGTACCTTGTGCACCTGCTTGATTAGATGTTCAGGAATACCCAATGATATAGAAACACATGATGAACTTGAAATACCTATTGGATTGTAAAACACAACCACATGGAAGATAAATCTCATATTAACTACAAATTAAATTGTTTGAATTATTTCAACTATAGGTACAAGGTTCAAGACATATCTTTCTTTTTTAATTTTTACATACAAGGTTACTTGGAATTTTGACTATTTCTGCATAAATCTGGTAGCCTGGTGGTTAAAGTACTGGACTATGGACCAGCAGGGCCAAGGTTAAAAATCCCATCTCTGCCAGGCCACCACTGATTAGTGCTTGAGCAAGACTCTTAACCCACAACTGCTTGGATTACAAGGTTATATCAGTTGTAAATCGCTCTGGATAATGGAGTTTGCTAAATGTAACTAAAACATCGTGACATAGTGTGCATAATTTTCCTCTCTGGTAAATATATGCTCTGTTCGTTTTGAAAAATACATAATTATGGAAAATGAATAAACAAATTAATATGTGATGTTATCTTGAGACTGCAATACACTTTATGACCCTATCTGAGTTACTTTCCCTGCCAACAGCGCTGGGTGTGTTTACGAGCTGTGGCTGCAGTGCGCTGTAGCTCCTAACCCGGAACTTCCGGCAGAGGATCGACGTCTGCTGTAAAAGCGTACATTTAGGTGGAAACAGAACTTCATTTGAAGTTCTCACATTTCCTCAAATTGAGAACTATGGCATAAATGGAGGATTCTGGTTTTGAGGATATAAAAAAACTGATGCAGGGTTATGAAAGCTTATTTCACTTCCTGTTGCACAGCACCTTCTTCCGGATGCTACCCTACAGGAAGCTGTCGGTTGTTTCCAGGAGCGCTGTGAATATTTAGCATAAATATTTTTCTGATCTTATATCAGTAACCGGTGTTTTTGGGGAGAGAACAGGAGAGCTTAGGTTGCAAAATGATCTCACTGGACTTTCTGGACGATGTTAGGAGGATGAATAAGCGGCAGGTGCGTATGGGGGAGGAGGAATAGCGGAGCGGCAGAATGGGTTTAGGAAGGGTTAGTTACACGTCAGCCAGACTCGGATCCGCTCAGCTCTTACATCTTTTAGTCTATAAGCCATATAACCAGATAACCCAGTAACCAGGTTACCCTGTGAAAGAACTGCAAACGAACACTGCTGTTCTCTCGGCCTTTTACAGCAGCAAATCACAGGGGCAGCAGCTCAGAGTTTGGCTCACAGATGGATGGATCACACACACACACACACACACACACACACACACACACACACACACACACACACTTAGTGCTTTAATACTAAACGCATTAATGGTCTTACACCGAGTTACTTCATACAAGAGCTGTGAATTCTCAATGTGCATGTTCTATATTCTATACTTGTGCATTAAGGGTTGTTGTGTTTTATGTTTACACTGCATAAGACAGTGACTTCTCATACTGATCATGTTTACATTATTTTCAGCTTTACTACCAAGTGCTGAACTTTGGCATGATTGTGTCTTCAGCCTTAATGATTTGGAAAGGCTTAATGGTTGTGACAGGAAGTGAAAGTCCAATTGTCGTTGTTCTCAGGTAAGAATTCCAATATTTAAAAGATTATACCCATAAGTAAATGCTGTATTGAAACAATTGAGGTTTCTGCCACCTAGCATTAATAACATCTCCATGATTGTGTATTTGCATGAAGTAATGAATGAGAAAGAAGCAGAAATGACATATTTGTTATTGCATGTGTTTCAGTGGCAGCATGGAGCCTGCATTTCATAGAGGAGACCTCCTGTTCCTTACAAACCGAGTGGAAGATCCGATCAGAGTGGGAGAAATTGTTGTGTTTAGGATCGAAGGGAGAGAGATCCCCATCGTGCACAGAGTGCTCAAAATTCATGAGAAGTGAGTATTGTTAAAGCTCTAATTTACTGAAGTCATTCCTGGTTTAAAGCACCAGCTGTCAGGTACTCTTTATTTATTTAAATGCTCAAATCCACATCAACTTTAAACATTGTGGTCTACGAGGGTTTTTCTTTATTTTGGGAAAACTCAGTTCAGAACAGGTTCAGATGCTTATGAAATCAGATAGGGTAGATGCAATTAACTGTGAAATGTACCAATTAATGTCTTGTTGTGGAATGAATTTGCATTTTGGTTGATGTTTTGGAATGACAGAATTAACCCCAGTTTGTATTTAATTTAGAGAAAATGGAGACATCAAGTTCTTGACTAAAGGTGATAACAACTCCGTAGATGACCGAGGTCTTTATAAGAGGGGGCAGCACTGGCTGGAGAAAAAGGACGTGGTGGGCAGAGCCAGAGGGTAGGTCTATATTTCACTTTCTGTTCTTATAAACTGCATTGTGTTTGTTACACCCATTCTTAATTGGTTCTGTCTTTAGGTTTGTACCTTACATAGGAATTGTTACAATTTTGATGAATGACTACCCTAAATTTAAGGTAGGTATCTGAATGCACTTAATGCAGAAAGTTTCATTGGTTTATCCTTAAATTTGATTACATATTCTAATTGGTGTGTTTTTCTTTTATGCAGTATGCTGTTCTGTGTATGCTGGGACTTTTTGTTTTAGTACATAGAGAGTAACCACTCATCATCAAGGAGAGCGTGATGAGGCACATCGTGGAGTAAAACCGTTCCCTATCCAATTTTGCTAGCTTGTTACATTTGGATATAAAGGGTCAAAAGTTTTCATTTTTTAAAGTAAAAAAAAAGAAAAAAAAAAAAAAAACAAGAAAAAAAATCCGCGTCTAAAGTAACACTGGTATTAATTTGTCATGCCATACCAAAACTAATGTTTGTGTTTCTTTTTCTTCATTTTGCTGTGCTTTTATCATATGTTCAGATCTCACACCTGTTTCTACGAACTATAATTTTGTATGTAATTAAAAAAACAACCCAAAGAATGCCTTCTGTTGCTTTTTGCTCATTTGTGCACAAACAGATGTTTATTATTTTTATAATTATAAATCTGATTGTATATTTTAAGATAAATTAATATACTATAATGCAGCCATTTTAATGTTTATTTTATAACGTATACTACATATGTGTTAAGGATACATTAAAAGTAGAAAATTAATTGACGTCATGGTTAAAAAAAAAACAGCAATAAAGAGCGTCCTATATTGCATTTTGGACACTGATCTGCTGGTGGATCAACTTGACCAGCTAAAGCGTCATCAGACTAGCATCAACCAGCATAAACCAACCTGGACCGAATATGGAACATGGAACTTGCATAACAGTGTCCAAAACACAACATGCACTGTAGAGTGTTTGTTCATATTTACTAAACTGCAATCATAACAGTTTAATTCTTCTAATTTGATGAAGTAGCTACATTTAGGTGTACTAATTACTTAGTCTAATAAGTACTAAAATTGGCTCCGTGTAGATTTTTTTCTCTCCATGTAACTTGTTTACAAAAAACACATAAACAACAAAAATCTTTTAGATTGGGATGACCCAACAAATGGCCACTGTGGGCAGTCCTCATTCAAAACCTCTGCTGTAGGACTGATCACTTCAGAGAAATTCAACAATATGTTACACAGCAGTATCACAATATTGTGGATATTTACACAGATGGTTCAAAGACTCAAATCATGGGAGGAATCGTAATGAAGTGGTGTAGCAATATACATTCTTACATTCAATATTATTATTATTATTAATTAGAAAAGCATCATCTGTCAGTTTACACAATGGCACTATTAGCGATGTTGACAGCACTCCAGTGGATAGAAAATACAATATTTGGTGAAGTTATATTTACACTCGTACAGTACTTCAGATCAGCCTGCAGACTGGCCATCCTGACATTACAGACAATATTAGAAAACGACATCAGGAAAGGATAACTGTTCACTGTCTATTGGTCCAAGACGTGTTAAGGTAAGAGGAAACAAGTTATGTAGGGTAAAATAACAAACAGCACGCTTTAGTAGGAGCTAATTGAATCTGAGTAATGAGTAATGCAGAAGCAAACATCTGTTAAACCATGCACGGAAGAGTCAGGATAGGACATGCTGGGCTTAGTGGAAATTTATATAAAATTTAAAGCAACAACTGTGGAAGTATAGAGACAGTTGAAGGTTAATTTTACAGTCTAAAAAAAGGAAGCAAGGGAACATAAAAGTATCACCAGTAGAGGAACAACTGAGTAATAATGCAGGACGAGGTGCATTAGAAAAAAAATTGGGATTACTAAAATATTTAGGTATTTATAATAGAATAGAGTGTCACTGAATTAAAATATGTTTTTTGACTCTAATAAATGATCAGTTTTTATCTCTAGCGCTACTTCTTACTCCAGTCCAGCTGGTGGCGAAAACCCGAATAAACCCGAAGAAGAAGAAGCTTAGTTGGCGATGGATTGTAGTTTCAGTACACGTTTCTCAGACAGGAACATAAAAAGAAGGAAATGCCTTTAATTGTAATGTGCGGTTACCCCTGCAGCGGTAAAAGTCGACGAACACATGAATTAAGAGATTACTTTAAAGAAAATACAGACAGGCAGGTTTATATAATCGGAGATGAAATGAGTGGGATTCAGAGGAATGCTGTATATGCAGGTGAGCTTCTCAGTAAAAATGATTTATTCTTTAATTAACTCTGTAATTTAGCTCAGAAAACTGGTTAACTTTGTATAGAGTTTATAACACGTCCTTGGCTGAACTTCCTTTGATACTAAAAATCATATTGTCGCTTTAGATCAGTTACCTAAAGTCATTTATTCATTTCCACACCTGCTTACTGTGATTCAGGCTCACATGGGGGTATTATTAAAACTCTTACTGAGGGGAAATAACTGAAATATCAACTTTCTCAAGCTGAGAATGTGATTAACCCACAACCTTTACTCTCCACAGAGTGAACCTGTTTATCTGTAGAACACTCTGTCCCTTAGTGAGGCTATGAGCATGTCATAACGGGTATCTGTTAGACTCCTGGGTTTAGGTGAATATTACTACTTATTTTACACATTAGTATGATGACAAATGTTCAGCGAGGCTTCCAAACAAGGTGATTTTAAGCTAATAATTAAATTTAATGTTTAAGAGTGTTTGATACAGTGACTGCTTAACATTAAATGCTATCCTAACCCCTTATCCTAACTGGTGTGAACAAATTAACTGTTGAATTATTTCAGACCCACAAAAAGAGAAGAATTTGAGAGGGGCTCTGCGATCCGAAGTTGAAAGGTAGGTTCATTATTTTATAAGAACATACAACAGATTTTAAAGATTAGATTTGGGGTTGTGATGTCCTGTGTTCTTTTCTTTAAAAACAGGAAAGTCAACAAAGATGATATTGTAATTCTGGATTCGCTGAATTACATTAAAGGTAATATTAGTTTTTGGATTTGTAAATAACAGCAGGTCATAATTTTAATTGTCTGTGCTTACATTTTATGTTTTAACATCCACAATGTTGAAAGTTCCCGTTCGGACAGTTTGAACCACCTGCCTGGGTTACACGTATGCCAAGATACTACGTACCCTGAATACTTACGCACATTGATAGAAAAGGCTGTAGGTTCAAATCCTGCCTCTGCTCTTAACCCTGCACTCCTGAGCTCCGATCTAGATTAAGATGGAGGTTAAGCCTGCTAAATGCTGTAACTGTATAATATATTAATTAACTTGCAATCTTATCATCTACACTACCTGACTGACCATTTATATATAAATTACAGTTTAATACAGTTTTATATATAAATCTTTGTTTCATTCTAGAGTACAAGATTTTTATGTTACACAATCAGACTTACATTCAGAATTGTTTTTTTTCCCCTGATTCCCAGGTTACAGGTATGAACTGTACTGTCTCATCAAACATATTCAAACCCCACACTGTTTGGTATGTAAAACCATGTATAGCCAAATCAGAAGTTCACATCTTTTAAACATGTTAACAATATCGTTTGCACATATGGACTGTAAGCACAATGTCACCATTCATTTAGATCTACTGCCTAACAATGGCTGAGCAGAGTTCAGGGTGGAACAAGGAACGACAAACAGATGATCAGTATTCCCAAGAAATGTAAGCATCTGTTTCAATGTAATCATTTAAAACATACATTTACTTCTGCTTGGAAATCTTAACTATATCAAAGATCATCGTCTGCATTTCTTACAAGGCATTTAAACGATTGAAGAGTTGGATGGAATGAACTGAATCGCTTTGGCTCTAAAGATTTTAAAATACTGTTTTATCACAGAGAAAAATATTCGTATAGGAAATTTGAATCATTCTCAAATTGTTTTACAAGGCATGATAAACTCTTTTGCTGTGGAGATTTTGATTTCATAATTATTATATTTTATTTATTTTTATTTTATTTTTACCCAAAAATGAATTTCAATTCTTTTATCAATTCTTGTTTTGCTGTGATAGTCTGGATGCTCTGATTCTGAGATTTGAAGCCCCTGATTCAAGAAACAGATGGGACAGTCCACTCTTTACTGTTCAGAAAGAGGACACGCTCCCATTTGAAGCAATTTCTGATGCAGTATTTAAGAGGAAAGCACCACCACCGAACCAGTCCACACAAAGTGTAAGAGAGAGATAAAACACTGGGTCTGCTTAGCAATAAGGGGGATAAATTATTAAGGTTTAATTTTTTACACAAAGAGTAAAAAATTAACTTAACAGAGTGGTACGGAGGCACAAGTGGTTAGCTCAGTCGCCTCAGAGTTCCAGAGATTCCTGGTTCGATCCTGCCCTTGAAACTCACCTGTGTGGAGTTTGTATGTTCTCCTTATGTCCGTGTGAGTTTACTAACATGCTTTAGGTTAAATGGCTTCTCTAAATTGGATACGTATGAATGTGTCTGACTAGTATCGATGTAACCTTGTTCCTGTCCTCATTGATGCTGATGAACAGTTATCTGTATACTGATTTTTTTTGTTTTGAATTAATCAAAAAGGAAACACAGGAGCATTTAATAAACAGTGACATGTTTAATATTTATCTATTTAGTAGTCCATCAATCAAACGGTTCTGTATAGTTGTTCTTACAGATCAAAATAATAAAAGCCTTCTTTCCTTTTACACTGCTCTACAGCAACCTCTGTCATCGACCAACTTTTTACACGAGCTGGACAAAGTTACTCAAGATGTCTTAATGGTAACATTTTCATTTTTAACTGATAAATTTACAAAAACCTCAGTCCCTCTGATTATACATCCATATTTAGTCTATTTGTACAATAGTCTGTGTGTGTTTTATATCTGTAATAGCAAAGTTGTGCTTTTACACTTTAAATAGCTTTTGCGTTTTTAGTAGGTGATTGCCTATTAGCTCATCTCCATGTTGGTTTTATCGTCCAGGCTATCATTGACTCACAGAAGACCGCCATCCCTGGAGACCTCATTACGATTCCAGGGGCTACAGAAAAGATATCCTTAAGCACCCTCTCTTGTTACTGTGAATAGCATGACATATGTTTTTAATAGGAATAATACAGTGGTGCCATTTACACACTGACAGGCCACTTTATTAGACACAGTAGAAACATCTGGAATTGTTCATGGCATTCACCATGCCATCGTAAACTTTCATTAGCAGCTCTAGTGCTTGTTGTCATGATTTTATCTGGTTGTAGATTTGTCAGCTGCACATCTGTACTTTATATTATGAAGCTCTCCTTTACCACATTCCAAAAGTCCTCTGTTGATTTGTATCCGAGGTCTGATGAAGACGATTAAGTATAATGAAATTCCCCACACCATCATCAGCAGTTTGACCTGGTGATATAAGGCAGGTTGGATCCATAGCTTCTTGCTTATTTATGAAAGGTTCTGACCCACAGTGTGGCACATCAGAAATTTGGATTCGTCAGGTCAGGCAACATTTTGTTCCGTTGCTACGAGTCGATGCCCGCTGTACCAACAGAGTCTTCTTCTATATGGCACTCTGCTGATAGAGCCCATCTGTCTTAAAATTAGACATGCATGAACTTACTTTTGTTGCTTGAAACATATTTTAATTTTAAAAAAATACATAAATTTAAAATAAATATTTTCATGTATATCCAATATATCTACAGTGGGGCAAAAAAGTATTTAGTCAGCCACTGATTGTGCAAGATCTCCTGCTTAGAAAGATGAGAGAGGTCTGTAATTTCCATCATAGCTACACTTCAACTATGAGAGACAAAATGAGAAAAAAAATACAGGAAATCCCATTGTAGAATTTTTAAAGAATTTAATTGTAATTCATGGTGAAAATAAGTGTTTGGTCACCCACAAACAAGCAAGATTTCTGGCTCTCACAGACCTGTAACTTCTTCTTTAAGAAGCTCTTCTGTCCTCCACTCATTAAATGTATTAATGGCACCTGTTTGACCTCGTTACCTGTATAAAAGACACCTGTCCACAGCCTCAAACAGTCAGACTCCAAACTCAATCATGGCCAAGACCAAAGAGCTGTCGAAGGACACAGGAAGAAAATTGTAGACCTGCAGCAGGCTGGGAAGAGTGAATCTACAATAGTCAAGCAGGTTGGTGTGAATAAATCAACTGTGGGAGCAATTGTAAGAAAATGGAAGACATACAAGACCATTGATAATCTCCCTCGATCTGGGGCTCCATGTGATCATGAGAACGGTGAGCAGAAATCCCAGAACTACACGAAGGGACCTGATGAATGACCTGCAGAGAGCTGGGACCA